>JAVHLV010000068.1:0-267615 GCA_036785495.1 Colletotrichum neosansevieriae | reverse complement strand
CCTCTAGAAGGGCTAGAATAAGTATAAATAACTCCTCTCTCCCCTACCTAGCTAGTTACTAGTTAATAAGCTGAAATAATACCTATTTTAATACCTCCTTAATTACCTAAGCTATATTATGTAATATCCCTATTACGTAATATAATTACGTAAGCGAGCTACCTCACTAAGAATATCTATCTTAATATCTTTAATAAGTAAGCTTTATATAATAGACTTAGTTTAGTAAATTACCTATTCTTAATACTTATTTATTACTAAAGTATTCTCTAAGTAGTGGTTTTAATAATAGGCTATTTTATATTAATAGTTAGCCTTAGTATAGATTACTATTTACTACTATATACTCTTTTTATCTAGCTAGTACTTCTTTTCTATTATTACTAAGAATATCTAGAGTATAGTATTAAGTACTTTATCTACTTTATTAAAGTTTTCTATAGTTAAGAAACTTATTAATAAAAGCTAGATACTACTCTCTATCCCTTTAGTAAAAACTAAAATATCTTTAAGGCTTAGCCTAAATTTTAGCTTAAGGATTAAGTCTAACCTACTTAAGTTATTATTTAATAGTAATATAATTAAGATAATTATAGAGTAGTCTAATTTAGTATAGAGATATTTAGTAATCTTTATTTTAGTCAGTAGAATATTAAAAAAGCAGAGATTTAGTATATTATTATATTAATAAGTAGGAATATTAAGTAAGTTAAAAAGAATAAAGCTCTAGCTTTCTATAAAGTTAGCTAGAGTACAGCTCTCTCTATTTATTTTAACTCTAAGTTACTATAAATAAGACTTTATATTTTAGTTTCTCTCTATAAAGAAGTAAGTTAGGAAAGTCTAGATACTAAAGATATTAAAAATATAGAATTTATTAATACCTTAGTAAGTATTAAGATAGTATATACTCTAGAGCTTAAAACTTAAAAGGTTCTAACTCTAGCTATTAATATTTAGGCTAATAGTAAATAGAGTAAAGAGAGAGAGCCCTTTTTAGATATATATTAATACTTAAGGCTTTATAGAGTAGAAGTTTTAAAACTAAACTAGAGAGTAGAAAGTATATAAATAGTATATTCTTATTAAGTTATTTTACTGGTTAATATTATTATTGCGCTAACACTATAACCTATAAAGCGGCTGGATATATACTGTAATTAATAGATATATAAAGTTACGTAACCTATTACAGAGCATATATATATAGTTTAACACCACTGCCTATATAGTTAAGTGGAACTTCTAAATAGATATATATTAACTTATAGGCTTTTAATATATATATATAAAGGGAGCTCTAAGTCCTATGTGACCCTTAATCTAGCGTGAATTTAATAATTATACTAAGGCTTTTATAATAATACTATATTATAGTATTTTTATCTAGTAAAGACTAGTACTAGATTATAGATATTTAGGCTTTTTGCTATATTTACCTAAATAAACTATATATTACTTATTTATAGTATTAAATAGAGTAGTAGGTTTTTAGTAATATATATATAGTAATAGTTATACTACCTTAATAGGATAATAATAAAGTAGAGAAGTAGCTATTATTAATATCTATATTACTATCTTTAAAAATTCCCTTTAAGATATTCTCTAAGAGGGTACTATTATCTATAACTACTTAAAAGATAGTATCTTTATAGCTTAGGTTTAGAGCTTTAAAGAGTAACTTATAGCTATTACTTAGTTTTATAGACTTTACCTTAGTAAGCTAGCCTTACTTTAAGCTAGCTCTTTTTAAGGCTATTTTATTATACCTCTTTTTAGTATTTTAGTATTTTCTCTACTTAGCTTAAATAGGTATAACTATCTAGCTATTCTTTCTCTTTAGCCTAAGTAGATAGCTTATATTAATAACTATATATACTTTATAGTATATTATATAGTAAGTATTAAGTAAGCAAGCTCTATATTTCTTTTAGCTATAGTTTTAGTAATAAGGTTTATTTTAGTAAATATTAACTCTATACTAGTATTATAATATAGTTTATAGCACTTTTAGCTTTATAAGGCTATAGTAGCTATATACTATAGTGTATAATTATATAATTATACACTATAAACTATTTTACTATGCTTTCTATATATATTAATCTATAGCTAAGATAGTTATTTTTTATAACTTACCCTCACTTCTATCTATAGCTTATAATAGTTATAAGCCTAGCTCTATAGCTTATAAATACCTCTCTAACCTCTCTAAGCTTAGGAAAGAGTAAGTGGCTTTTTTCTTATTATTTTTTACTTATTTAAAACAACTTTATAATACTTAAAACCCTTTTTAAAGTAACTGTATAATAATAATAATATACTTTTTAATAACTTTCTCTCTAGAGATAAGGCTTTAGGGCCTTACTAACTAGCCTTATTAATACCTTAATTTATATATATCTATATAGAGTAAGAGTATTTAGGAATATCTTAATCCTAATAGCTTTAATATTAAGAAGCTTTTTAATACTCTTAAGAGCACTTTAACTATTTAGAAGTTTATAAATAAGTATAATAATTATCTCTAAGCTAAGTATAAAGCTAATCTTAGTAAGTATAAAGTAACTCTTTAGAAATAAGAAGCTAAGAAGAATCTCTCTTAAATACTCTATAAAACTACTAAGTATAATAACTTTATTAATATTATTAAGAGTAAAGAGTTTAATATTTCTTAATAAGTTAGTAAAGTAGGTTTTACTGCTTTTAAGTTTATAAAGCTAACTTTACTAATCTCTATTAAGTATAAGGATATCTAAGATAAGTAGAGTAATATATTTAAGTATCTCTCTATTAATAAAATAAATCTCTTATTATAGATTACTTTATATTATAACTATTAAGTATTTATTTATTAAACTATTAATATAGTTTACCTTAAGGTATTAGAAATAAAGCTTAATAATAAGAATAATAAGTTCTAGATTAACTTTTAGAATATATTTTACCTCCTTAAATAGTAACTTACTTACTTTAATAATAATATATAAAAATACGTATACTAAGATTATAAAGATATTTTAAAGCATACTAAGTATATTACTTAATCCATAGAGTAATATAGAGAGTAGCACTATCTTTATAAGTTAGTAATAAGCTAGAATATTATTAATACTAAGGAAAGCTATAGAAGATATATTTTTATTAAGGTAGTATATTATAGAATAGCTTTTATATAGACTTAAAACTAGCTAGATTTAGTTACCTAAGTAGAAGAGATTAAAATATCTTATCTCTTACTTAAAGAGCTTAAAATTATCCTTATTATTAAGATTTATAGTAAGCTAGCTTTTACTAAGGGTTTTAGTAAATTACTTAGAGTATATATTACTTTTATAAACTGCTCTAACTTAGAGGATTTACCTTAAGCTTTATAGACTACTTTAGATACTTCTTTTTTAGTAGTAATACTTAATAAGATCTCTAGCTATCTCTATAGATAATACTATAAATAGACTTTATAAAACTATAGCTATATTTAATAGATACTTATAGACTTACTAAAAGATAGCTTTAAGGATTATAAAATACTAAAAAATAAAGTATAGTATATATAGAAGATAGTAATATCTCTATAGTAGAGCTATATCTATAATAACTTTATATATATAGAGTGGATTATAAAGAAGTCTTAGAAAAGTAGTTAGTACTTATCTAACTATAGCTATAGTAAATACTATAGTAGTAGCTAAAATAGATATAGTAATAGAGATAGTATTAGTAACTAAGAGTAACTTCTTAATAATACTTTCTACTATATTATTAACTAAAGCCTTTTTAAAGATAAAAGCTAAGTAACCTAAGTTTATTTTATAGTATTTATATTCTTTAAGAAACTATATACTCTTTCTAATAGTATTATTCTAGATAACTATAAAGCTCCCTATATTATTAATAATAAGAGAAAGCTAGTTTTTAGTATCTTTATATACTTATATAATAATAAGGTAATTAAAGTTAATAGTATAAATATACTAATTATTAAGAGAGGTACTTAGATTATTTAGAGTATATTTAAAGATATCTTAATAAATAAAAAGAGCACTCTAACCTTAAATAATATTACTATTATTAAAAATATATATATTAATATTATCTTAGAAATACTCCTCTTTAAGATAGATATCTAGTATAATAGCTATAACTACTCTTTATAGTTTAGTAAGCTAGATAAATCTACTTATATAAAGTAGCTACTATATAAGAGTAATCTAGTCTTTTTTAAATATAACTTTATCTCTATTTATCTACTTAGTCTAAGTATTTCTATAAGTAGTATAAATATTATAGCTCTCTTAAATAACTAAAAGCTAGTATACTTCTTATATTACTATATAGTTAAAAGGGTTAATAATATATAACTATAGTATCTCTAAGCTAGTTATCTAGACTAGAGTATACTTAAATACTTTATATATAATACTTAGAGAGTAAGAATTAAGACTTTATTATATATTTAATATAAATTCTATACTTAAATATATACTTAGTAAGTTATTTTATATAGTATATCTAAGGCTAGATCTTTATATTTCTATTACTATATAGCTTAGAATCTCTTTAACTACTAAAAGCCTAGTAAACTATATACCTAAATACTTCTTATTAAAGATAAGTATAGTAAAAGACTTTTTAAAATTCTCCTAGTCTTAAAAGAGTATAATAAAGTATTTAAAGTACTCTAGATATTTAAATACTAAGTATAAAGATAGTAAGGACTTACTATCTATAAAATCTACTATAATATTAAGTATACTATTATTACTATATAAAGCTTTACTTAGTATAAATAATAAATAGAGGAGCTTAGAATTAATTCTAAGCTCTTATTAGTAAATACTAAGAAGTTTATAGATAGTAGAGAGTATACTAGCTTAGAAATTATCCTAAAAATACTTATAATACTAATAGCTACTACTTACTAAAATACCTTATCTTAGAAGCTTAGAGAGTTATAGTCTTTATCTTTAATATTAGTCTATATACTATAAATAATTAGTAAACCCCTATTTAAATAGAACTTAAGTAGTTTTAGAACTACTTTTAATAGTAATAACTAAACTTTATACTTACTATATATTAAGATCTATATCTATATTAGGGAGGCTTATATATCTATAGCTATAGAGCTTACCTTCTTAAAGAGAGTTATAAAAAAGATATTAAGAGATACTATTATAAAGTTAATTCTAGAGTTTATCTTAGATACTTTATAGAATATATATTAGAAATATATAATCTATATAGAATCTAGGTTTCTATACTTAACTAGATTATTATTATATATAATATATACTTTAAGAGGTTAAAATTCTACTTTCTAGATAATAAGAAGGAGGCTATAGATATCTAGAGTACCTAGAAAATTATTAATAAGGTTAAAATATCTATTAAATTCTCTAATATAGTTCTTAAAACCTTAGAAGTACTTAAAAAAGTAAATAGTAACTTTATAATAAATAAATAAACTATTAATAAGTTTAAGTTCTCTATACTAGCTGCTTTTTATAGTTTAGAAGTGTTTTATACTATTACTATAATATAGCTTAAAAGTATATTAGCTAGAATATAGAGAGGATTATTTACTTTTAAATAAACCCCTAATTTTAAAAGTATATTAAAACTAAGTTTAAACTCTTCTATAATACTAAAGCTCTACCCTAAAGTATAGTATATTATTACTAAGGATATAGATCTATATTTACCTATTTTAAATACTTAAAAACTAGCTACTTAAGTATTTATAAAGGAGAAGAGTTTATAATAATCTAGATAAAACTTCTCCTTAGTAACTAAAATAGATTTCTAACCTACTTATTATTAATATTAATAGATTAACTATAAGCCTTTAATATAATAGAGCACTAGAGAGTAATATCTAAGAGTTTTTATAACTCTTTATTTAGAAAAAGACTTACTAAATAACTACTAAAATACTTTTTTTATAATCTTTATACTTAATTAGTATAAAGCTATTATAGAAAGCATTTATATATAAAACTCTATACTTTATTATTATAGTATATTTATAGAATAACTCTAAGATATATCTAAATACTAAGTAAAAGATAATATATTTTATAGAAAACCTCTTAAAGCCTCTAAGTAACTACTTTAAAGCTAGAAAGCTAAGAAAGCTACTCTAAGATATATTTTAAGAGGCTATAAATAAGGAAATTAATAAGCTTATAGCTAAGAGAACCTAATATATTATTAACTAGTTTAAGGTATACTTAAAGCCTCTTTTCTTAAAGTAGATATATAGTTATAAGTTCTAAGATAACTATCTTAATATCTATAAAGTATAAATCTATATATAAGGGGATATATAAGATATCTTCTCTCTTAGCTTAATCTATATTACTATATTTATAGCTTAAAGTTTATATATAGTAATAGTAATTATAGCCTAGTTTAACTATAAAATACTTTAATTTAATTATTAATATATTCCTAAATATAGATATTAACCTAAATAGAGAGCTAGTTACTTACTACTTTCTAGATAGCTTTAAGCAGGTTAGTAAAGTTATAGAGCTTAATAAAGCTCTATATAGCTTAAAGAATATATCTTATTTATAGTATAAGGAATTCTCTATAGCTTTATATAAACTTAAGCTCTCTCTATATAATAAGGAGCTTTATCTTTTTTAAGATAAGTACTATAAGGTTCTAATTCTGTTTTATATTAATAATATTCTTATTTTATTCTATTAAGACTATACTTCTAAAGCTTAAGAGCTTATATAAGAGATTAAAAAACTATATAATCTATATAAACTAGGCTTTATTAAATAGTATCTTAGAATATATATTATATAAGACTAAGTAGCTAAAAAGATCTATCTAGTCTATAACTAGTATATTAAGACTATTATAGAGTGCTTTAGGCTCTATAATAGTATTTACCTAAGCACTTCTATACTAATTATTAAGCTTATAAAGAACCTTAGTAAGGCTATAACTACTAAAGTTAAGAACTACTAATTACTTATTAATAATATTCTATATATAGTAATTATTATAAGCTATAGGTAGGGGTGAGGGCGAGTTATAAGGAGTAACTGTCTTAGCTATAGATTAGTGTGCGCAGAAAGCGCAGTGAAATAGTCTACAGTGTGCAATTATATAATTGCGCGCCACAGTGCATAGCTACTGCAGCCTTATAAGGCTGAGAGTACTATAAACTGTATTACAATATACCCCCTAGCTGTATAGTAAATATTGCTAATATAGCAATCTGCTATTATATATAGCTATAACTATTTTTAAATATATATAAAAGAGATAAAGCAGTATTATAAATAGCCTTAAAGGTATAAAATAAATAAAAATATCCCTTATAAGTGCTTTAAAGAGTGTAAATAAGTAATATATAACTTAAGTGATAGTGATATAATTTAGGTAAGTAGCAGAATCCTATTAGCAGTGCTTAACTGCCTGTAAAGATAGCTAGATAGGTGTAGTTATTACTTATACTACCCTCTATCTTAATTTTTCCTCCTTTTTCTACTTAGAACACTATAATAATTATAAGTTAACCCTTTGCGCGCGTGAAAAAATCATTGCGCGCGTTATTAACTATTACTAACACTTATCTTTATATAGAACTATCTATACCTATTAATACTATTATTAAAAATAGCCTCTAAGTATAAATAATCTATAATATTAGTTACTAACTATATTACTAAAGCTAAGGTAACCTATAAGGCTAAGAAGAAGGTAGAGTAGGAGCAGCTAGCTACTCTTACTAAGTAGGAGAAAGCTAAGAATAATAAGAGTAATAAGTATAAGTCTTTTATTTTGCTATCTTATAGCCTCTTTAATAACTATTACTATTTAGCAGAGCCTTTTAATATTATAGAAGCTAATAATATCCTTCTAATAGAGGAGGCTGAGGCTCCTAAAAAGAAGCCTATAAGTAAGTATAAGTATGCCCCCTCTATTAAGAAGAAAGAGAATAAGAATAAGGAGGAGCCTATTAGTATATTTATAATATTGCTTTCTATAGTCTAGAAATACTAATAATAGTCTAGAGAAGTCTAAGTATAAGTCTAAGGAGGCAAAGATTATAACTAGTATATATTATAGTATACTAAAGAAAAAGACTAACCCTACTATTAGTAAGAAGACCCTAGATTCTGCTAAGAAGCTTTATACTTCCTCTACTATTCTAGAGGGAGCTAGTAAGCTAATAGAGCACCTATACTATAGCTATATATACTTACTACTTATAGGTAAGAGCTCTAGTTACTGCTTCTATAATACTAATAAGCACTACTATTACTGCCTAGCTAGCTATAGCTACTAACCCCTTCCTACTATTACTATTATACTCTATAAGTGCTACTATAAGACTTTTAATAGTAATAACTAAGTTATAAGTATTCTATGCTTATATATAGGTATATATAAGATAATTTAGTATAGTGCTAACTTATCTATCTAGGCTTTTATCTATTAGTGCTAGGTTTTCTAGGCTACTTTTAAAGAGGAGGAGGAGAAGGAGAAGGAGGAGGAGGAGAAGTAGGAGGAGGAGGAGGAGCTCTAGGTTATTATATACCTAGAAGCTGCTATAAGAGAGCTAGCTTTAGCTAGCTCTTCTTAGTAGGTTTCTATAGCTACTACTCTTCTTAGTAATACTATTACTAGTATATATACTTACTTAGTAAGCTTTTTAGCTTTCTATAAGCTGCCTACTAGTATAGCTAATAGCTTTATTAACCACTTTATTATAGCTATCTATACTAAGGAGTGCTTCTATTATTAAATATATACTTTTAGGTATTAATACTCTTTACTTATTAGTATTTAGAGAGGTATAGGGCTAGTATACCTAGAACTAGTATATCTATAAGAATTACTTTTCTGCCTAGCTATTATATATAGGGGGGCTATAGCTCTGTAAATAATATCTACCAGCCTTTAAGCCTAATAGAGCTTTATTCTATACTCTTAAACTTACTTTTTCTTTATTATAATAATATAGTAAGTATCTACTAGGTTTAGTAATACTTAGAAGTATTTAAACTTAGCTTAGAAGAGGCTTTTTATAAGCCTATCTATTAGTATCTTATCTATAAGTATATAGAGCACTTTAAAAGTGCTCTTTATATACTCTTAGTATAGCTATATATTCTAAATATTAATATATTATAGGTAGGTTAAAATATGCTCTTCCTCTCTAACTACTAGTTAAATAGTCTACTAATTATTATAATAAACTTTCTAAATATCTCTAAGCTCTAAAGTAAGGTTATAGTATAGCCTTTAAAGGGCTATTATCTCTTTAGTAGTATACTTAAAGCTTAGAAGCTCTGCTTTAGTTATTAATATTATAACTATTACTTAATAAGCTGCTTTCTACTAAATTACGCCTCTAAAGAGTATTATTATATAGCCTTATAATAACCTATATATCTCTTTATTATTAGTAAATAAGGTGTTACTAGTAATTAGTAGTATAGGAGTTTCTTTATTACCCTCTAAGCTGCTATAGCAGATTATAAGGTAGTAAGTTATATAGAGATACTATATATACTGCTTTATTATAGTAAAGTGCTATATACTTAGATTTATAAGGAGGTGGGAGAGTTATATTATAGTAAAGGCTACTTTAAGGTATATTATTATTGCTATATATAGAATACTTTTAATACGTGATTAGTAGTTCTTAACTTCTATAGTAGTAGCCTTACTAGAGTTTTTTATAAGCTTAGTAACTAGTATAGGAGTGCTTAGAGTAATACTATTATAGAGGCTAAAGCGCTCTATAATAGTCTTAATATACTAGTTATAGACTAGATGAATCTTTTTAGCTACTTAGTTTTATATAATATATATTTTAAGGTACTATTTAATAGAGCTTAGTTTATATAGTTTATATAGTTTCTTAATCTCTTATATAAGCTTCTAAGTTTTAAAAGTATAGTCTTAATAGAATAAAATAAGGATATTATTAATATAAAATAGGAGCAAAACCTTATAGTACTTATTTTAAAAAAGGTAGGGCTTCTTATTATATAGAGAGAGCCTAAGCTTATATAAGGCTATAGAGAATTCTTTATATTATAGAAGAGGTATGTTCTTTAAGCTATATAGAGCTTTATTAAGCTCTATAACTTTGCTAGCCTGCTTAAAGCTATCTAGAAGGTAGTAGGTAACTAGCTCTCTATCTGGGTTAATATCTGCATTTAGGAATATATTAATAATATTAAATTAGAGTATTTTATAGTTAAACTAGGCTATAATTACTACTGCTATATATAGGCTTTAGGCTATAAGTATAGCAGTATAGATTAAGCTAAGAGAGGAGGTATTTTATATATCCCCTTATATATAGATTTACGCTTTATAGATATTAAGGTAGTTATCTTAAAACTTATAGATATATACCCACTTTAAGGAAAGAGGCTTTAAGTATATCTTAGACTAGTTAATAATATACTAGGTCCTCTTAGCTATAAGTTTATTAATTTCTTTATTTATAGCCTCTTAAAATATATCTTAGAGTAGCTTTCTTAGCTTTCTAGCTTTAAAATAGTTACTTAGAGGCTTTAAGAGGTTTTTTATAAAGTATATTATCTTCTACTTAGTGTTTAGATATATCTTAGAGTTATTCTATAGATATACTATAATAGTAGAGTATAGAGTTTTATATCTAAGAGTGCTTTCTATAATAGCTTTATACTAATTAGGTATAAAGGTTATAAAGAAAGTATTTTAGTGGTTATTTAGTAAGCTCTTTTCTAAATAAAGAGTTATAAGGACTTTTAGGTGCTGCTCTCTGGTATTCTATTATATTAGAGGCTTATAGTTAATCTATTAGTATTAATAATAAGTAGGTTAGAAATCTGTTTTAGCTGCTAAGAAGGAGTCTTATCTAGATTATTATAAGCTCTCCTCCTTTATAGGTGCTTAAGTAGCTAGTTTTTAAGTATTTAAAATAGGTAGATATAAGTTTATACTTTTAGTAATAGCATACTATACTTTAGGGTAGGGCTTTAATATTATAAGAGGGTCTAAACTTAATTCTAATATGCTTTTAGAATTAGAAGTTTATTTAGAAGTAAGTAGTTCTCTCTATATTCTAGCTAGTATATTCTTAGACTATATTATAGTAATAGTATAAGGTGCTTTTAAATTATAGGAAGTAGCTAGTATAGAGAATTTAAGTCTGCTAGTAGTTTATTTATTTATTATAAGGTTACTATTTGCTTTATTAAGTACCTCTAAGGTCTTAAAAACTATATTAGAGGATTTAATAGGTATTTTAACCTTATTAATAATTATCTAAACGCTCTAGATATCTATAGCCTCCTTCTTATTATCTAGAAAGTAGAATTTTAACTTATTAAAGTATATATTATATATAATAATAACCTAGTTAAGTATAGGAACCTAGATTTTATATAGGTTATATGTTTCTAGTAT
The DNA here is from genome assembly GCA_036785495.1 of Colletotrichum neosansevieriae. NCBI lineage: Eukaryota > Fungi > Ascomycota > Sordariomycetes > Glomerellales > Glomerellaceae > Colletotrichum > Colletotrichum neosansevieriae. The sequence continues at coordinate 256,176 of JAVHLV010000068.1, read as the reverse complement.
ATATCCTATAAGATATCTAAGATAGGCTCTTAGATTAACCTTATAATAGTGTCTCTTAATACCTTTTTTATAACTTCCTTTAAGGGGGTAAGCTTTATAGCTATAGGTATATAAGCCTCCCTAGTATAGATATAGGTCTTAGTATATAGTAAGTATAAAGTCTAGTTACTACTATTAGAAGTGGTTCTAGAACTACTTAAGTTCTATCTAAATAGGGCTTTGCTAGTTATTTATAGTATATAGGCTAATATTAAAGATAAAGACTGCTACTTTCTAAGCCTCTAAGATAAGATACTTTAGTAAGTAAGTAGTAGTTAGTATTATAAGTGCTTTTAGGATAATTTCTAAGCTAGTATGCTCTCTGCTACTTATAGGCTTCTTAGTGTTTACTAGTAGAAGCTTAAGATTAATTCTAAGCTCCTCTATCTATTATTTATATTAAGTGAAGCTTTATATAGTAATAATAGTATGCTTAATATTATAGTAGATTTTATAGATAGTGAGTTTCTGCTATCTTTATACCTAGTATTTAAATATCTAGAGTACCTTAAACACTTTATTATACTCTTTTAAGACTAGGGGAATTTTAAAGAGTCTTTTACTATATTTATCCTTAATAAGGAGCATCTAGGTATATAGTCTGCTAAGCTTTTAGTAGTTAAAGAGGTTCTAAGCTATATAGTAGTAGGGATAGGGAGATTTAGTCTTAGATATACTATATAAGATAACTTACTTAGTATATACTTAAGTATAGAATTTATATTAAATATATAATAGAGTCTTAATTCTTACCCTCTAAGTGTTATATATAAGGTATTTAAGTATGCTCTAGTCTAGGTGACTAGCTTAGAGGTACTATAGTTATATATTATCAGACCTTTTAGCTATATAGTAGTATAAGGGGTATATTAGCTTCTAGTTATTTAAGAGAGCTATAATACCTATACTGCTTATAGGAATACTTAGACTAGGTGGGCAGGCAGAGATAGGGTTATATTTAAAGAAGACTAGGTTGCTCTTATATAGTAGCTGCTTTATATAAGTAGACTTACCTAGCTTACTAAACTGCAGAGAGTAGTTATAGCTATTATACTAGATATCTATCTTAAAGAGGAGTGCTTCTAAGATAATATTAGTATATATATTTTTAATAATAGTAATATTATTTAAGGTTAGAGCGCTCTTTTTACCTATTAAAGCGTCTTTAAATATGCTCTAGATAATCTAAGTGCTCCTCCTAATAATTAGTATACTTATACTACTAACTTTAATTACCTTATTATTATATACATATATAAAGGTACTAGGAACTAGCTTTCTCTTATTATTAATAATATAGAGAGCTCTATAATTATCTAGAATAATACTATTAGAGAGAGTATATAATCTCTTAAAGAGTATAAATACTATAAAATAAACTTAAGTTACTTAGCTTTTATCTTTAAAAAGGTTTTAGTTAATAATATAGCAGGAAATATTATTAGAAAGTTACTCTTTATTATTAGTGCTACCTCTATTACTATATCTGTCCTAGCTACTACTATAGTATCTATTATAGCTATAGTTAGATAAGTACTAACTACTCTTCTAAGACTTCTTTATAATCCACTCTATATATATAAGGTTATTATAGATATAGCCCTACTATAGAGATATTACTATCTCCTATATATACTATACTTTATCCTTTAGTATTTTATAATTCTTAAAGCTATCTTTTAGTAAGCCTATAAATACCTATTAAATATAGCTATAGTTTTATAGGGTCTACCTATAATATTATTTATAGAGGTAGCTAGGAATCTTATTAGATATTATTACTAGAAAAGAAGTGTTTAAAGTAGTTTATAAGGCTTAAGATAGATTCTCTGAGTTAGAGCAGCTTATAAGAGTAGTATATACTCTAAGTGATCTGCTAGAACCCTTAATAGTAGCTAGCTTATTATAGATCTTAGTAGTAAGGATAATTCTAAGCTTTTTAAGTAAGAGATAGGGTATTCTAATCTCTTTTACTTAGATAACTAAATCTAGCTAGTTCTAGGCCTAAGTAGAAGCTATTCTATAATATATTACTTTAAGAAAAGCATATCTACTATAGCTTCTCTTAGTATTAGTAATATTCTAGCTTACTGCTAGCTTATAGAAATAGTACTATTTTTAATACTACTTAGTAAGTTAAGTAGTATGCTTAGTATGCTTTAAAATATCCTTATAATCTTAGTATACTTATTTTTATATATTATTATTAAAGTAGGTAAGTTACTATTTAAGAAGGTAGAGTATATTTTAAAGGTTAATCTAGGACTTATTATTCTTATTATTAAGCTTTATCTCTGCTATCTTAAGGTAGACTATATTAATAATCTAATAGATAAGTATCTAATAGTTATAGTATAAGGTAATCTATAATAAGAGGTTTATACTATTAGTAGAGAGATATTTAAGTATATTACTCTACTTATTTTAGATATTTTTATACTTAATAGAGGTTAGTGGGGTTAGCTTTATAAGCTTAGAAGCAGTAAGACCTGCTCTACTAGTTTATTAGAAAGTATTAGATTTCTTGCTCTTAATAATATTAATAGAGTTATTATACTTAGTGGTTTTATAGAGTGTCTAAGAGGGATTCTCCTTAGCTTTCTACTTTTAGAGGGCTGCTTTATACTTAATAAGATTAGCCTTATATTTAGCTTAGAAGTAGTTATTATACTTATCTATAAACTTCTAAATAGTTAGAGTGCTTTTAAGAGTATTAGAAGGCTTTCTAGTATTAAAGCTATTAGAATTAAGATACTTCTAAATACCCTTACTCTATATAGATAAGTATAGGTTAAGATACTAATAAGGCTAGTTAGCAGGGCCCTAGAGCTATACTTCTAGAGAGAAGGTTATTAAAGAGTATATAACTATTATTATAAGGCTGCTTTAAAAAGGTTTTAAGTGTTATAAGGTTATTTTAAATAGGTAAAAGATAATAGGAGAAAAGCTGCTCACCCTTTTCTAAGCTTAGAGAGGTTAGAGAGATATTTATAAGCTATAGAGCTAGGCTTATAACTATTATAAGCTATAAGTAGAGGTGAGAGTAAGTTATAAAGAGTAACTATCTTAGCTATAGATTAATATATATAGAAAGCATAGTGAAATAGTCTGTAGTGTGCGATTACGTAATTACACGCCACAGCATATAGCTACTATAGCCTTATAAGACTAAGAATACTATAAACCGCATTATAATAGTAATAATAATATAACTTAAAGTAGTCTTTACTATAGTATAACTCTTTTGCTTTTTTATAAATTTAAATATATAGTACTTTACTATAGTAAGGCAGTATATATAGTATCTCTATATAACTTACTATTTTATAATCTGCTTATTATAATATAGTTTATAGCACTCTTAGCCTTATAAGGCTATAGTAGCTATATGCTATAGTGTGTAATTATATAATTACACACTATAGACTATTTTACTATACTTTCTATATATACTAATCTATAACTAAGATAGTTACTTCTTATAACTCACTCTCACCCCTACCTATAGCTTATAATAGTTATAAGCCTAGCTTTATAGCTTATAAATATCTCTCTAACCTCTCTAAGCCTAGAAAAGGGTAAGCAGCTTTTCTCTTATTATTTTTTGCCTATTTAAAATAACCTTATAATACTTAAAAACCTTTTTAAAGTAATCTTATAATAATAGCTATATACTCTTTAATAACCTTTTCTCTAAAAGTAAGGCTCTAGAGCTCTACTAACTAGCCTTACTAATACTTTAACCTATACTTATCTATATAAAGTAAGAGTATTTAGAAGTATCTTAATTTTAATAGTTCTAATAGTAGAAAGCCTTTTAATACTCTTAAGAGCACTTTAACTATTTAGAAGTTTATAAATAAGTATAATAACTATCTCTAAGCTAAATATAAAGCTAATCTTAGTAAATATAAAGTAGCTTTTTAGAAATAGAAAGCTAAGAAGAATCTCTTTTAAATATTCTATAAAACTACTAAGTATAATAACTCTATTAATATTATTAAGAGTAAGAAGTCTAATACTTTCTAATAAGCTAGTAAAGTAAATCTTATTACTTCTAAGCTTATAAAGCTAATCTTACTAACTCCTATTAAGTATAAAGATATCTAAAATAAGTAGAGTAATATATTTAAGTATCTCTCTACTAATAGTATAAACCTCTTATTATAAATTATCTTATATTATAACTATTAGATACTTATTTATTAAACTATTAATATAGTCTACTTTAAGGTAGTAGAGATAAAGCTTAATAATAAGAATAATAAGTTCTAGATTAACTTTTAAAATATACTCTATCTTTTTAAATAGTAACTTATCTACTTTAATAATAGTATATAGAAATAAGTATACTAAGATTATAAGAATATTTTAAAATATACTAAGTATACTACTTAACCTACTAAGTGGTATAGAGAGTAGTACTATCTCTATAAGCTAGTAGTAAGCTAGAATATTACTAATACTAAGAAAAGCTATAGTAGATATACTTTTTATAAGGTAATATACTATAAAATAGCTCCTACTTAGGCCTAAAACTAGCTAGATTTAGTTATCTAAGTAGAAGAGATTAGAATATCTTATCTCTTACTTAAAAAACTTAAAATTATCCTTACTACTAAGATCTATAATAAGCTAGCTTCTATTAAGGATTTTAGTAGATTGCTTAGAGTATATACTACTTTTATAAGCTGCTCTAACTTAGAGAATCTACTTTAAGTCTTATAGACTACTTTAAATACTTTCTTTTTAGTAATAATACCTAATAAGATCCCTAGCTATATAAGGGAATAAGGATTAGGTACATACACACAGACGCACAATTAGCAAAAGGTTAGCTAGCAGGCAGCTGCTACCTATACCTTAGAAAAAACTCTAAGCATAACAGACTTAGAATATTAAGTAATAGTCTAATATAGTAATAGATATCTATATTTAGTATTCTAGCTCTTCCTAGTTAAGGCCTATAGCTATACTCTTATAATTCTATTACTTCTATCTTAATTTAAGAGACTAGTACTAGTTAGAATATCTAAAATAAATAAGTAATAGTATGCTAACTAATTAGTAGTGGAGTTTAACTATAAAGAACTTTAAGTTAGCTATATAGAATATAATTAATAGGGCCTTAGCTAATATAACCCTAGTTACTTGCTAAGTTCTAAGATATAAGGAAGTTTATATAGATATTATAAGGAGGAACTAGATAGGCCTAGGGAAGATATCCTAGAGGGAATAACTATCTGAGAGCATACTAGATCTTAGGTGTCACTCTATATATATATAATAACAGGTAGCTAACATAGCACCCTATTATACACTCTATATAAGGATAGCGCCTTAGGTGCTCTAATCCAGGCTATAATATTTATATAGAGGTAGTAGGAGAACCTTATAGAATAAATATAGCTATAGTAGCAGTAATATAAAGAGCAGATAACTGCTCTTTTATAGTAGCTTACTAACTATATAGTAACTAGGAATCTATAGTGGGATTAGAATAAACTCCCTATATATAACTACTATACTATAACTAAAGACTTTATAGTAAACTAGATTAGTAACTAGATCTAGGTAATTAAGAATAGAAACTAACTATATACTAGTAGTATACTAAAGTAGCAGGTTTAATAGTTACTTATAAAGATAAATTTAACCCTATAGATCTAGTAGAGATATTATAGAACTAGGTTAAAAGGAGATCTTATATAGACTAACTTTATAGTATTTACTTACTAATAGTATATTAACTCTAAGCTTTAGGAGCAGAGATACTATAAGAAGCTAGATATAATATATTAGAAGGAGATATAGTTTCTAATATAATTCTTTGCTAAGTGGTTAGTAATATACTAGAACCTAGATATACTAGATCTAGAAGATAGTAAGACTAAGGCTTATACTTTATACTTCTAGTTAGCCCCTTTTTTATAAAAAGAGCTAGAGTAATAGAAGGTTAAGATTAAGAGGCTTAGAGATATAGCTATAAAAGTAGAGTAGCTATAAGAGATATATTAATAATATAGTAGTAACCTGCTATATAGTAAAAGCAGAAAGTAATATATTAAGGAAGAGTATATACTAAGGAGGCTACTCCTAGCTAGAACTAGCTAGAAGGCTCTATAGCAGGGATCTAGCTATAAGAGCACTTAGAGAGGCTAGAGCCTAATATTTTACTAACCTGCTACTAGTAGCTTATAAAGTATAGCTCTAAATAAGTCTATATTTAGTTCTAGTATAAAACCTACTATATCTAGAAATATAGTATGTTTTAAGTATAATAAGAAGAGCTACTATAGGTAGGAGTATCTAGAAGATAAGATAGGTATAAATAAGATACTAATAGTATTTTAACTTTATACTAATAAGACTAGAGTTAATATAATTTAGATAATTAAGGAGATTAAGAAACTTAACTTATTAGAAAATAAGTAGGCTAGGGGCTATTACTAGTAACTCTTATACCTATTCTAGAACTAGATATCCTTTCTAGAGGAGATATTATAAAGGAATAGGTAATTATTCTCTAAAACCTTACTAAAGAGGAGGTAGTTATTAATATAGACTTATATTTCTAAGTTAATATTATTAATAGCTAACTTATTAAGTTACTATAGCTATAACTTATAGTAGTAAAGGCTTCTATCTTAGAAGGGTTTAATAGGTTCTCTATATCTAGCTAAAATATATACTAGCTAACCTTCTTTTTGCTTAACTTAAAGAGATAGTTAAGAAAGATATAGTAACTATTTACTAAAGCTTTCTAGCTAGAAGGGACTAGTAATCTCCTTTTATTCTAGCTTTTTATAGGAAAGGAGAGTATTATTATTAATACTAGGATAAATATCTGGAAGTATAAGTGCTTTAATATTACTAAACTATTAGTATTTATATAAGAAATTATTAAAAACAGCTAGAAGGTATTTATTATATATATTTTAGAAAATATTTTACTATATAAAACGCTCTTAGAAGTATTAGGTAAAGATAACTCTACTAAAAAAGAAGTTAAACTACTACTAGAGCTACTTAGCAAATAGGAGATATTTAATAAACAAATAGTAAAGGAATACCTAATACTAGAGGGCATAGAGTATATAATTAACCTAGTTAAAGGGAAGAAACCCCTCTATAAGCTAATCTATTTATTAAATAAGTAGTAACTTAAAGAGCTTTAGTAGTATATTACTAATAACTAAGTAATAGGCTAGATCTAACTCTTAACTAGTAAGGTAGGTATACCTATTCTATTTATTTTAAAGAAGGATAGTACCTTATACCTCTATATAGATTATTAAGGCCTAAATAAGGTAATAATAAAGAACTAATATCTACTCTCTCTTATTAATAAGCTATTAGATAGGCTTTAGGGAGTAAAGTAAATCTTAAAGATTAACCTTTAGGATATATATTACTATATCTATATTAAGCTAGAGGACTGCTAGAAGATAGTATTTAGAATAAAATATAGGTATTTTAAGTATATAGTTATACTATTTAGCCTAATAAACACCCTAGTAACCTTCTAGGTATATATTTACTAAGTATTTACTAAGCTATTAGATACTTACTATATAGTATATATAGATAATATTATAGTATATTCTAAGATAAGGAACTAGTATACTTAGAACCTTTACTAAGTACTCTATAAGCTTTACTAATAGATACTTTATACTAAGCTTAGTAAATATAGCTTCTACTAATAGAAAGTGGAATTTCTAGATTATATTATTATATTTAAAAGTATCTTAATAGATAAAACTTATATCTAAGTAGTTACTAAATAGAAGCTACTAAAGATATACTAGGAGGTTTAGGTTTTTCTCAGATTCTATAACTTTTATTATAAGTTTATTATAGGATATTTAGATATAGTAACTTTAATAACTACTCTCCTAAAAGGTAGTAAGAATAGTAAAAAGAGAGGTAACTTTAACTAGTTAAAGGAGGCTTAATAAGTATTTAAGAGACTTTAGCTTATCTTTTACTTAGTAACTATTCTCTAATACTAGAACCTAACCTATAAGATAAGAGTTAAGATAGATACCTCTATTAAGGTTATTACTAATATTTTATCTTAGAATATTAATAGTTAGTAGTAACTAGTTATCTATTACTTATAGAAGCTTAGTAATATAGAATAGTAATAGAATATAGGCTAGTAGAAGCTCCTAGCTATTATAGAAAGTCTAAACTACTAGGCTTACTATTTACAGGAAATATCTAAGAAATTTCTAGTTCTTATAGACTACTAGGTATTTAAGGGTATTATTAGTATATTAGTATAGGACTTTTAGGAAAGGCTTACTAGATAAATATATAAGCTCTTAGTATTTAACTTTAACCTAGAGTATAGGTTAGAAGTTATAAACCTAGCTAATAGCCTATCTAGGAGGCTAGACTATATAGAGGGGGAGGTAAAATATAATAATATCCTCCTAACCCTAGTAAAGAAGCTAGAGCTTATTACTAACCTACTAGTAGACTTTTAGTAGAAGATTACTATATTAGAGAGCAGCATAGAGACTATAAAAGCCTTTATTAATATAGTATAAGTAAATAAAGCATACCCCTTCTAAATAGAAATAGATAGCTCTAGGGGCAGAGATATCTTAGTCTCTAGTTAGTATAGCTCTCTAAGATATATTAATATTTCTACTACTATAGCAGCTATAATAACCTAATATTAAAGTATAAGGGGTAATATAAAGAATACTTAGTAAGAGATTATTAACTAAGAGGACTTATCTAGAGCTGGAGTTACTATAGTATAATAGTATATTCTATATTAGGTTATAAGAGAGCTTATAGCAGGCAAAATAGCATATAGCTAATAACCCTCTAAGATAATAGAAAGGATTATCTATAAACTATAGACTAATAACTTATACTACTAGATATAATTAGAGAGGGTATATAAACTAGCTAGTAACTATAGGGGTTATATAGTTAATAATAAGGGAATATTATTCTATAAGAGAAGGTTAGAAATCCTAGAGGAAGAGTTACTAAGACTTAAGATCCTTTACTAACACTATAATAACTATAGAGCAGGTTATATAGGGATAAATAAGACCACTAAGTTAATTTTAAGAAAGTTCTATTAGCTAAACCTAGCTACTAATATATATAACTATATTATAAGTTATAATATATACTAAGGGAACTATATCTCTAGATATAAGCTCTATAGAAAGTTATAGTTACTACCCCTATTAGTATATCTATTCTAAGAGATTAGCTTAGACTTTATTACTAGGTTACTAATAAGCTATTAGTATAGAGGCAGTAAGTATAATACTATATTAGTTATAGTGTGTAGAATAACTAAGTTTACTATATTTATTCTAACTACTAAGTAGCTAACTGCTACTAAGCTAATATAGATTATCTATAAATAAGTAGAATATTATTTTAGCATTCTAGAGGATATTATTAGTAACTAAGATAAACTTTTTATAAGCTAATTTTAAAAAGAGTTTATATAAGAGAGAGCTATTAAGTACTACCTCTCTATAATATACTACCTCTAAACTAATAGGCAGTCTAAAAAAACCTATTAGATACTAGAGAAGTATCTATAAGCCTATACTAGTAAGTTACTATATAAATAGGCAGTATAGTTACTAGAAGCTAAGTTTATATATAATAATAGTTACTATAGCACTACTAGCGTCTTGCTAATAGAAGCTTTATATAGCTACTACCTATACTATATAGAGTATACTATTTTAGTAGACAGGGTTATAGTATAGAGTATATAGGAGCAGATTAAGTATATTATAAGACTCTATATAAGAGCATAGAAATAGTAGCTAAAAGTAATAGTAATATAAGCTAAGTATTATAATATAAGGTATAAAGAGCAGGCCTACTATTAGAGATAAGTTATTAAGCTATTAATAAAGAACTTCTAGTTTAAAAATAGAAAATTAGCACTAAGGTTTATTAAAGTATCTATTACTAAGGCAGTTAGGATATAGGCCTATAAGGTCTATCTACTAAAATAGTACTAGAGAATATATAATATTTTCTTAGTTACCCTACTAAAGCTATAGGATAGTTACTAAGAGGATAGTAAGAGCTTACCTATATATCTAGAGCTTAAAGATAAGCTAAAAGAATAGGAGATAGAGGAGATTATTATATAGTAAGGGGATAGTAATAATATATAGTACTTAGTTAAGTGGGTAGAATAGCCTATAAAGTATAATATATAGAAACCTATAGAAAATCTAATAAATATATAGGAGGCTATTTAGAAGTTTAATAAGTAGTCTAGAAAAGCTTATAGAAAATAGAATAACTAGCTATATAGACTTTAGTAATAGGTTACTAAAAGTTAGATATATAAAAAGGTAAAAATAAAACTAAGTTTAGGAAAGTAAAACTTTTAATTTATAAATAGTAAACTACTACTAACTATATAGTAAAAAAAGAGGGTATTATCTTATAGAAAAACAGAAAAAAATAGCTAATAATCTATTATAGCTAACTACTAGCCACTATAACTATAACTATAACTATAACTATAACTATAACTATAACTACTATAAGTACTATAGCTACTATTTAGTAAAAGCTTAGAGCCTCTAGTAGATTTATTACTATAGGTAGTAATACTACTAAGAGAAGAGGTATAGCTAATACTACTACTACTAGTATTACTATTACCTATATTACTACTACTACTAGTATTACTATTACTACTACTACTATTATTATTACTACTAATAGGCTAACTACCTACTATCTAAGACTTATTATTAAACTTATTAGAGATCTTAATAGCTAGCTTCTTTTTTGCTAAGCTCTTACTGCTCTCTAGGCTATACTTCTTAGTTAGAGTATAGAGAAAAGAGATATATAAGACTAAGTAGGTGCTAGTAATAGCAATAAAGCAGGCAGAGATATTATTTACTATAAAAGTGGCAAGGCCCTTCTAGAGCTTATTATAAAAGACAGGAAACTTATTAATATTATGCTTATATAGGATCTTAGAAACAGGCTTTATTAAAGGGTTATTAAGTAGTTAGTTAATCTTATTAGAGAGATATATAACTGGAATATTATTATAGATATAGAGTAGCTAGGTAGCGTTTAGTTACTAAAGAATATTAATACTATTATAAAGAGTGCTAACCTAAATTATTATTAATAGTAAACGTTTAGTAAAGAAAAGGTAATAATAATTATACTTAGACTATAATATTAAGAAAAAGATACTTATAAATAGAAGAGAGCTTCTATAACTATAGCTGCTCTATATTCTAGAAGCTAGTAGTAATAATAGGGTTATAAATAAGCTTACTAACCTACTTCTAAGCTGCTAAATAGTTAGTAAGTAATTATAGGAGTTAGAAATAATAATAAGGGGTGAGAGAGCCCTCCTACTCCCAGAGCTTAATCTAGTAGAATATATTCTAAGTAGCTTAGATAGCACCCTAAAGCTTTTAAGGAACCTAAAAAGAGGTTAGAATATAATAAATAGTTAGTAATAAATTAGTAAACTTATAGCTAAATACTTCTTCTTATTAAAGTTATAGAACAGGCACTTTTATATATAGTTACTATATATATAGTAAAGGTTAAGGATATTAAGGTATATCTTAGAGAGGCAGCTAAGATAGAGATAGCTACTATTAGTATTACTAGTTAGATTACTAGAAAGGTTTTCAGGCTTATAGAGGAACTTTATAAGAACTATATCTATATAAGTAATATAAAATATTATAGCAATTTATTAGTAAATAGATAGAAATAAAGATAAAAAGGAAAAGAAGATAGAAAAGAAAGGAATAAATAGAGATATAATAATTAAAGTAAATAATTAGTAAACTAGTAGTAAAAGAGAGCTACTAGTTAAGGGAAAGAAAAAGAAAAAAGTATAGCTAAGAGAAGAAATTTCTAAGATTAGAGATCTTAGAAGAAGAAACCCTTTTATATTTAAAAGGTTACCTAGTAATAGGATATAATAATTATAATAGATATATACTACTAACCTGTTACCTAATAGTTAGTAACTAATTAGAAAAATTAACCTAACAGGTATATATAAATAATAGCAATAATTAGTAATAAAAATATATTACTTGCTATAGTTACCTCTATCTAGTAAAGGAAGGAATAAAGGTTATATAATATAATAGCTATTATAACTTAAATATTATATAGTCTAACTTATACTAACTAATTAGCTACTAAGCAGCAAAAACTACTAAAGAGCTATAAGCTCTATATAACGCCTTAGAGACTAAGGCTTTAGAGAGGGGGGTAATTATAAGGGAATAAGGATTAGATATATATATATAGATATATAATTAGTAAAAGGTTAGCTAGCAGGCAGCTGCCACCTATACCTTAGGAAAAACTCTGAGCATAACAGACTTAGAACGTTAAGCAATAGTCTAATATAGTAACAGATACCTATATTTAGCATTCTAGCCCTTCCTAGTTAAGGCCTATAGCTATACTCTTATAAGCTGCTCCTATAGATAATATTATAGGTAGACTTTATAGAATTATAGCTATATTTAATAGATATTTATAGGCTTACTAAAAGATAGCTTTAAAGATTATAAGATATTAAAGGATAAAGTATAGTATATATAGGAGATAGTAATATCCTTATAATAGAGCTATATCTATAATAACCTTATATATATAGAGTAGATTATAAAGAAGTTTTAGAAGAGTAGTTAGTATTTATCTAACTATAGCTATAGTAAATATTATAGTAATAGCTAGAATAGGTATAGTAATAGGAGTAGTACTAGTAATAAAGAGTAACTTCTTAATAATATTTCCTGCTATATTATTAACTAAAGCTTTCTTAAAGATAAAAGCTAAGTAATCTAAGTTTATTCTATAGTATTTATATTCTTTAAGGAACTATATACTCTCTCTAATAGTATTATTCTAGATAATTATAGAGCTTTCTATATTATTAATAATAAGAGAAAGCTAGTTTCTAGCACCTTTATATACTTATATAATAATAAGGTAATTAAAGTTAGTAGTATAAGTATACTAATTATTAGAAGGGGCACTTAGATTATCCAGAATATATTTAAAGATACCTTAATAAGTAAAAAGAGCACTCTAACCTTAAATAATATTACTATTATTAAAAATATATATAATAATATTATCTTAGAAGTACTCTTCTTTAAAATAGATATTTAGTATAATAGCTATAACTACTCTTTATAGTTTAGTAAGCTAGATAAGTCTACTTATATAAAGTAGCTATTATATAAGAGTAACCTAGTCTTCTTTAAATATAACTCTATCTCTGCCTATCTATCTAGTCTAAGTATTTCTATAAGTAGTATAAATATTATAGCTCTCTTAAATAACTAGAAGCTAATATACCTCTTATATTACTATATAACTAAAAGGTTTAATAATATATAACTATAGTATCTTTAAGCTAGTTATCTAGACTAGAGCACTCTTAAACACCTTATATATAATACTTAGAGGGTAAGAATTAAGACTCTATTATATATTTAATATAAATTCTATACTTAAGTATATACTTAGTAAGTTATCTTATATAGTATATCTAAGGCTAGATCTTTCTATTTCTACTACTATATAGCTTAAAACCTCTTTAACTACTAAAAGCTTAGTAGACTATATATCTAGATACTTCTTATTAAAGATAAGTATAGTAGAAAACTCTTTAAAATTCCCCTAGTCTTAAAAGAGTATAATAAAGTATTTAAAGTGCTCTAGATATTTAAATGCTAGGTATAAAGATAGCAGAAACTTATTATCTATAAGATCTACTATAATATTAAGTATATTATTATTACTATATAAGGCTTTACTTAGTATAAATAATAAGTAGAGAAGCTTAGAATTAATCTTAAGCTTCTACTAGTAAATACTAAGAAGCTTATAGGTAGCAAAGAGTATACTAGCTTAGAAATTATTCTAAAAGTGCTTATAATACTAACTACTACTTATCTACCTAAATACTTTATCTTAGAGGCTTAGAGAGTAGCAGTCTTTATTTTTAATATTAGCTTATATACTATAAATAACTAGTAAAGCTCTATTTAGATAGAACTTAAATAGTTCTAGAACTACTTCTAATAGTAGTAACTAGACTTTATACTTACTATATACTGAGATCTATATCTATACTAGAGAGACTTATATACTTATAGCTATAAAGCTTATCCCCTTAAAAAAAGTTATAAAAAAGGTATTAGGAGACACTATTATAAAGTTAACTCTAGGGCCTATCTTAGATACCTTATAGGATATATACTAGAAATATATAACTTATATAGGATCTAGGTTTCTATGCTTAACTAGGTTATTATTATATATAATATATACTTTAATAAGTTAAAATTCTACTCTCTAGATAATAAGAAGGAGGTTATAGATATCTAGAGTATCTAGATAATTATTAATAAGATTAAAATACCTATTAAATCCTCTAATATAGTCTTTAAAACCTTAGAGATACTTAATAAAGTAAATAGTAACCTTATAATAAATAAATAAACTACTAGCAGGCTTAAGTTCTCTATACTAGCTACTTCTTATAGTTTAGAAATATCTTATACTACTACTATAATATAGTCTAAGAGTATACTAACTAGAATATAGAGAGAACTGCTTACTTCTAAATAAACTTCTAATCCTAAAAGTATACTAAAATTAAGTTTAGACACTTCTATAATACTAAAGTCCTACCCTAAAATATAATATACTATTACTAAGAGTATAAACCTATATCTATTTATTTTAAATACTTAAAAACTAGCTACTTAAGCACTTATAAAGGAGGAGAGCTTATAGTAATCTAGATAAGACTCCTTTTTAGCAGCTAAAATAGATTTCTAACTTATCTATTATTAATACTAATAGATTAACTATAAACCTCTAATATAATAAAGTACTAGAGAGTAGTATCTAAGAGTCCTTATAACTCTTTATTTAGAAAAGAGCTTACTTAATAACTATTAAAATACTTTTTTTATAATCTTTATATCTAATTAATATAAAGCTATTATAAAAAGCACTCTTAGATATAAGACTTTATACTTTACTATTATAGTATATTTATAGGATAACTCTAAGATATATTTAAATACTAAGTAGAAGATAATATACTTTATAGAAGACCTCTTAAAGCTTCTAAGTAACTATTTTAAAGCTAGAAAGCTAAGAAAGCTGCTCTAAGATATATTTTAAGAGGCTATAAATAAGGAAATTAATAAGCTTATAGCTAAGAAAACCTAGTATATTATTAACTAGTCTAAGATATACTTAAAGCCTCTTTTCTTAAAGTAGATATATATTTATAAGTTTAAAGGTAACTACTTTAATATCTATAAAGCATAAATCTATATATAAGAGGATATATAAAACACCTTTTCTCTTAACTTAATCTATACTACTATACTTATAGTCTAAAGCCTATATATAGTAGTAGTAATTATAGCTTAGTTTAACTATAAAATACTCTAATTTAATATTATTAATATATTTCTAAATATAGATATTAACCTAAATAGAAAGCTAGTTATCTGCTACTTTCTAGATAGCTTTAAGTAAGCTAGCAAAGTTATAAAGCTTAATAGAGCTCTATATAGCTTAAAAGATATATCTCTTCTATAGTATAAGGAATTCTCTATAGCCTTATATAAGCTTAGGCTCTCTTTATATAATAAGAAGCTCTATCTTTTTTAAGATAAGTACTATAAGGTTCTACTCCTATTCTATATTAATAATATTCTTATTTTATTTTATTAAGACTATACTTCTAAAACTTAGAAGCTTATATAAGAGATTAAGAAACTATATAAACTATATAAACTAGGCTCTATTAAATAGTATCTTAGAATATATATTATATAAGACTAAGTAGCTAAAAAGATCTATCTAGTCTATAATTAGTATATTAAGACTATTATAGAGTGTTTTAGCCTCTATAATAGTATTATCCTAAATACTCCTATACTAGTTACTAAGCTTATAAAAAACCCTAATAAGGTTACTACTATAAAGGTTAAGAACTACTAATTACTTATTAAAAGTATCCTATATATAGTAATAATAATATACCTTAAAGTAGCCTTTACTATAGCATAACTCTCCTGCTTTTTTATAAATCTAAGCATATAGCATTTTACTATAGTAAGGTAGTATATATAGTATTTCTATTTAACTTACTATTTTATAATCTATTATAGTAGCTTAGAGGGTAATAAAGAGACTTTCTCACTACTAATTACTAGTAATACCTTATTTACTAATAATAAAGAGATATATAGATTATTATAAAGCTATATAATAATACTCTTTAGAGGTATAATTTAGTAAAAAGCAGCCTATTAAGTAATAGTTATAATATTAATAACTAAAGTAGAGCTTCTAAGCCTTAAATATATTACTAAAAAGATAATAGCCCTTTAAAGGCTATACTATAATTTTACTTTAAAGCTTAGAGATATTTAGAAAGTCTATTATAATAATTAGTAGACTATTTAACTAGTAGTTAGAGAGGGAGAGTATATTTTAACCTACTTATAGTATATTAATATTTAGAATATATAGCTATACTAAGAGTATATAAAGGGCACTTTTAAAGTGCTCTATATATCTATAAATAAGATACTAGTAAATAGGCTTATAAAAAGCCTCTTCTAAGCTAAGTTTAAATACTTCTAAGTACTACTAAACCTAGTAGATATTTACTATATTATTATAATAAAGGGAAAATAAGTTTAAAAGTATAGAATAAAGCTCTATTAAGCTTAAAGGCTAGTAGATATTATTTATAGAGCTATAGCCCCTCTATATATAATAGCTAGATAGAAAAGTAATTCTTATAGATATACTAGCCCTAGATATACTAGCTCTATATCTCCCTAAATACTAATAAGTAAAGAATATTAATATCTAAAGGTATATATTTAATAATAAAAGTGCTCCTTAGTATAGATAGCTATAATAAGATAGTTAATAAAGCTATTAGCTATACTAGTAGATAGCTTATAGAGAGCTAAAAGGCTTACTAAGTAAGTATATATATTAGTAATAGTATTACTAGGAAGAATAGTAGCTATAGAGACCTATTAAGAAGAGCTAGCTAAAGCTAGCTCTTCTATAGTAGCCTCTAGGTATATAATAATCTAGAGCTTCTCTTTCTCCTCCTCCTCCTCTTACTCCTGCTCCTTCTTCTCCTCTTTCTTCTTCTCCTTTTTAAAAGCAGTTTAGAGAACCTAGTACTAAAAGGTAAAGGCCTAAATAGATAAGTTAGCACTATACTAAATTATCTTATATATATCTATATATATATATAGAATACTTATAATCTAGTTATTACTATTATAGGCTTTATAGTAGTGCTTATAGAGAGTAATAGTAATAGTAGAGAGGGGCTTATAGTCTTAGCTAGCTAAATAGTAATAGTAATACCTATTAGTATTATAGAAGTAGTAACTAGAGCTTTTACCTATAAGTAGTAAGTATATATAGCTATAATATAGATACTCTATTAGCTTACTAGCTCTCTCTAGAATAGTAGAGGAAGTATAGAGCTTCTTAGTAGAGCTTAGAGTCTTCTTATTAGTAATAGAATTAGTTTTCTTTTTTAGTTTACTATAATATATACTAGTTATAATCTTCACCTCCTTAGACTTATACTTAGGCTTTTCTAGACTATTATTAATATCTCTAAACTATAAAAAGTAATATTATAAATATACTAATAGGCTCCTCTTTATTCTTATCCTCTTTCTCCTTAATAGAGGGGGTATACTTATATTTATATATAGACTTCTTTTTAAAAACCTTAGCCTCCTCTATTAAAAGAATATTATTAGCTTCTATAGTATTAAAAGGCTCTACTAGATAGTAATAGTTACTAGAGAGGCTATAAGATAGTAAAATAAAAGACTTATACTTATTAACCTTATTATTCTTAGTCTCCTCCTACTTAGTAAGAGTAGCTAGCTACTCCTGCTCTGCCTTCTTCTTAGCCTTATAGGTTACCTTAGCCTTAGTAATATAGTTAGTAACTAGCACTATAGATTATTTATACTTAGAGGCTATTTTTAATAATAGTGTTAATAATATACTAGGTATAGTGCCGCTATCTTAGAGGATTTATTATAAGTTAATAAGAATAAGAAAGAGAGATAGATATAAAGCCCTACTTATAGAGCTTTTTATACTTCTAGCTATGAGAACCTCTTAGAAGGTTAAGGAGTTATCTCTTATATATATAGCACCTTACTAGAAGGTTAACCTTTAGGTAAGGAGTTATTAGATATCTTATATAGTAGTATTTACCTTACTAGAAGGTTTACCTTTTAGGCATTTTTTGCAGCACCTTACTAGAAGGCGTTTCCAGGCTATAAGAGCCTTAGTAGCCTACTTAGCTCTAATATAATTAGCCCTGTTATATATAGCATAGTATTATCTATGCTATTACTATTCTACTAGTCTATTTAGCTAGAGTATATATCTAACTTTATATAAGAGTTTGCTTACTAGCAGAAATATATTAGGTTTCTATATTATTATCCTTAACTAGTAGAGGGTATAGGTTAAAGTGCCTCTATAGTGTTTCCTAAATTATACCTATAAACTAGGTGAATTTATTATAGTCTTTTTTGCAGGGAGCTGCGTTATAACTATAAACTTAATAATAGTGTTAATAGGTATAGATAGTTCTATATAAAGATAAGTATTAGTAATAGTTAATAATATATATAATAATTTTTTATATATATAAAGAGTTAACTTATAATTATTATAATATTCTAAGTAGAAGAAGGAGGAAAAGTTAAAGCAGAGAGTAGTATAAGTAATAACTACACTTATCTAGCTACCTTTATAGGCAGTTAAGTGCTGCTAATAGGATTCTACTACTTATCCAGATTATATTACTATTACTTAAGTTATATATTACTTATTTATACTCTTTAAAGCACTTATAAGAAATATTTTTATTTATTTTACACCTTTAAGGCTATTTATAATACTGCTTTATCTCTTTTATATATATTTAAAAATAGTTATAGCTATATATAATACTAAATCACTATATTAGTAATATTTGCTGTGTAGCTAGGAGGTGTGTTATAATATAGTTTATAGCACTCTTAGCCTTATAAGGCTATAGTAGCTATGCACTATAATATATAATTATATAATTACACACCACAGACTATTTCACTGCGCTTTCTGTGTACACTAATCTATAGCTAAGATAGTTGCTCCTTATAACTTGCCCTCACTTCTACCTATAGCTTATAACACTGCTATAGTAGGTTAGCGGGTAATAAAGAGACTTCCTTATTACTAATTATTAATAATACCTTATTTATTAATAATAAAGAGACTTATAGATTATTATAAAGCTATATAATAATACTTTTTAGAGGTGTAATTTAGTAAAAAGCAGCTTATTAAGTAATAGTTATAATATTAATAACTAAAGCAGAGCTTCTAAGTTTTAAGTATATTACTAAAGAGATAATAGCTCTTTAAAGGCTATACTATAACCTTATTTTAGAGCTTAGAGATATTTAGAAAGTCTATTATAATAATTATTAAACTATTTAACTAGTAGTTAGAGAGGGAGAGTATATTTTAACCTATCTATAATATATTAATATTTAAATTATATAGCTATACTAAGAGTATATAAAGAGTATTTTTAAAGTGCTCTATATATCTATAGATAAGATATTAATAAATAGGCTTATAAAAAGCCTCTTTTAAGCTAAGTTTAAATACTTCTAAGTATTACTAAACCTAGTAGATACTTACTATATTATTATAATAAAAGAGAAGTAAGTCTAAGAGTATAAAATAAAGCTCTATTAAGCCTAAAGGCTAGTAGATATTATCTATAGAGCTATAGCCTCTCTATATATAATAGCTAGATAGAAAAGCAATTTTTATAGATATACTAGTGTTATATCTCCCTAAACACTAAAAATCAAAGGGTATTAATACCTAAAGATATATATTTAATAATAAAAGTGCTCCTTAGTATAGATAGCTATAATAAAGTAGTTAATAAAGCTATTAGCTATATTAATAAGTAGCTTATAGAGAGCTAAAAAGCTTACTAAGTAAGTATATATATTAGTAATAGTATTACTAAAAAGAGTAGTAGCTATAGAGACTTACTAAGAAGAGCTAGTAAAACCTAGCTCTTTTATAGTAATCTCTAGATATATAATAACCTAAAGCTTCTCCTCCTCCTCCTCTTCTTACTTCTTTTCCTCCTCCTTCTCCTTCTTCTCCTCCTTTTTAAGAATAATCTAGAGAACCTAATACTAAAAAGAAAGAGTCTAAATAGATAAGTTAATACTATACTAAATTATCTTATATATATCTATATATATATATAGAATATTTATAATTTAGTTATTACTATTATAGACTTTATAGTAATATTTATAGAGAGTAATAATCCACTAGCTATACTATTATTAGCAACACTCTCTCTGTTTAGTGTAAGCTATACTCACTAATAAGCCCTATAGAGCTGCCTCTGCCTTAGTATTATAGAGGGCTTATTTAAAGAAGGGCTAATAGATAGGGTATATAATAACCTATTTAACTTCTACTACTATATTTACTTATTTATATATAATTTAATTATATATATAGATATCCTCTATAGAGATATTAAGGTGAGCTCTCCTGAGAGCTATATTAATAATATACTTTTTATATAAACTGGGTTAGTTAAAGAAGGAGGAGTTTTTATTAATTATATTAATACTAAACTCTATAGTAATCTAGTTTATATTACTAGTAATAATAAATATACCTTATATATATTTAGTATATTAATATACTAGGTATAGTACTGCTATCTTAGAGAATTTATTATAAGTTAATAAGGATAAGGGAGAGGGATAGATATAAAGCCCTGCTTATAGCAGCAGAGCTTTTTATACTTCTAGCTATAAGAACCTCTTAGAAGGTTAAGGAGTTATCTCTTATATATATAGCACCTTACTAAAAGGTTTACCTTTTAGGCGTTTTTTATAGCACCTTACTAGAAGGTTTAGCAAAGATAATACTATAAGAGCCTTAGTAGCCTACTTAGCTCTAATATAATTAGCCCTATTATATATAATATAGTATCACCTATATTATTACTATTCCACTAGTCTATTTAGCTAGAGCATATATCTAACTTTATATAAGGGTTTGCTTACTAATAGGAATATATTAGGTTTCTATATTATTATTCTTAACTAGTAGAGAGCATAGATTAAAGTGCCTCTATAGTGTTTCCTAAATTTTATCTATAAACTAGGTGAATTTATTATAGTCTTTTTTGCAGGAGGCTGTGTTATAACTATAAACTTAATAGAGAGTAATAGTAGTAATAAAAAGAGGCTTATAGCCTTAGCTAGCTAGATAGTAATAATAATATCTATTAATACTATAGAAGCAGTAACTAAAGCTCTTATCTATAAGCAGTAAGTAAGTATAGTTATAGTATAGATATACTATTAACTTACTAGCTTTCTCTAGAATAGTAGAGAAAGTATAGAGCTTTTTAGTAAAGCTTAAAGTTTTCTTATTAATAGTAGGAGTAGTTTTCTTTTTAGGTATACTATAATATATACTATCTATAATCTTTATCTCCTTAGGCTTATACTTAGGCTTCTCTAGACTATTATTAGTATTTCTAGAGTATATAAAAGTAATATTATAAATATATTAATAAGCTTCTCTTTATTCTTATTTTCTTTCTCCTTAATAGAGGGGGTATACTTATACTTATATACTAGCTTTTTCTTAGAAGCCTTAGCCTTAGTGATATAGTTAGTAACTAATACTATAGATTATTTATACTTAGGGGCTATTTTTAATAATAGTATTAATAGATATAGATAGTACTATATAAAGTTAAGTATCTATAATAGTTAGTAATATATATAATAATTTTTATATATATATAAAGGGTTAACTTATAATTATTATAGTGTTCTAAGTAGAAAAAGGAGGAAAAGTTAAGGTAGAGAGTGATATAAGTAATAAACTGCACTGCCTAGCTACTTTTATAGATAGTTAAGCACTATTAATAGGATTCTGCTGCTTACCTAGATTATATTACTATTACTTAAGTTATATATTACTTATTTACACTCTTAAAGTATTTATAAGGGATATTTTTATTTATTTTATACTTTTAAGGCTATTTATAATACTGCTTTATCTCTTTTATATATATTTAAAAATAGTTATAGCAATATATAAGGCTAGATTGCTATATTAGTAATATTTACTATATAGCTAGAGGGTGTATTATAATATAGTTTACAGCACTCTTAGCCTTATAAAGCTATAGTGGCTATATACTATGGTGTGTAATTATATAATTACACACTATAGACTATTTCACTATACTTTCTGCGCGCACTAATCTATAGCTAAGACAGTTACTCCTTATAACTTACCCTCACCCCTATCTATAGCTTATAATAACTAGCTATAATATTATTAATTAGTAATAGCCTTTAGTTTAGTAGTTTTATTAAATAAAACCTAAATACCTAAAAGAGAGAAACCTTCTATTAGAAAGTAACTATCTATATTTAATAAGCTTTATTCTTAGTTAATAGTACTAAGAGGGTTTAGTTTATAATAACCTACTATTCTATCTCCTTTTAGATTTTATTTATTATAAATAGCTTTATTAGAGATTAGCTAGAGTATATTATAAAAACTACTAAAATACTTTAGATAGTATAAATTGCTTAAACCTAGGGTTTCTTAATATCTATTATATTAAAATATTTAGATAGCGTAATATAGTAAGTAATTAAAGCTATATATACTTTTAGGAATATTATAGTAATTATAATATTAAAGAATATAATAGATATCTTTTTACTATTTTTATCTATAATCTAACTAAACTATATAAAGTTTTAATAAATAATATTAGAGTTAATCTATTGCTTTTATATCTTATAGTCTATAGTAAGCCTAACAAAGATATAGAGGCTTAATACTAAGTCTAATTATAAAGCTTTAATTTCTATTTATAATCTACTCTTATAGCCTAAAGCTTATAGATTAGCTTAACTTATTAAGTTAGTAATAGCTAGCTTAGTATATCTAGCTTCTCTATAAATAGTATTAAGTTTATAGTTATAATATAGCCCCTCTATAAAAAAGACTATAATAAATTTACCTAGTTTATAGGCATGATTTAGGAAATACTATAGAGACACTTTAATCTATACTCTCTACTAGTTAAGGATAATAATATAGAAACTCTATCTATCTCTATTAGTAAGCAAACTCTCTAAATATACTATATAAAGTTAGACTTATGCTCTAGCTAAATAGACTAGTAGAATAGTAATAGTATAGGTAATACTATACTATATATAATAGAGCTAATTATATTAGGGCTAAGTAGGCTATTAAGGCTTTTATAGCTTAGAAATACCTAAAAGGTTAACCTTTTAGTAAGGTAAACACTACTATATAAGATATTTAATAACTCCTTGCCTAGAAGGTTAATCTTTTAGTAAGGTACTATATATATAAGAGATAACTCCTTAACCTCCTAAAAGGTTCTTATAGCTATAAATATAAAAAGCTCTATAAATAGAGCCTTATATCTATCTCTCTTTCTTATTCTTATTAATCTATAATAAGTTCTCTAAGATATTAATACTAAACCTAGTATATTAATATACTAGCTATATATAAAGTATACTTATTATTACTAATAATATATAAAAGATTATAATAGACTTTAGTATTAATATAATTAATAAAACTCTCTATTTTATTAAGTAGTCTAGATAATACTAAGTATATATTATTAATATAGTTCTTAAGAGAGCTCTTATTAATACCTCTATAAGGGACTTATAGATATATAAACTTATTATAAATAAGTAAGTAGACTTAGTAGTAGAAGTTAGATAGGTTTTAGCTACTCTATAGAGTAGCTTTTCTTTAAATAGACTCTTTATAATACTAAGGCAGAGGTAGCCCTTTAGGAATTAGTAAGTATAGCTTATACTAACTAATAAAGAGAGTATTACTAATAATAGCATAGCTATAAAGATATTAACTAGCCTAATTAACTAAGAGAACTGCTAGTAGATAAAGCAGTAATAGAGATAGTATTAGTAGTATAGATAATAGGTAAGAGGATAAGTTAATAGATATTATTATTAAACTATAAAGTTAAGGATTATAAGGTTATAGATAGGTATATATAAGTATAGCTATAGTTAGGAGAGGTTTAGTAATAATATAGATATATAACTTCTAGCTCTCTAAGCTATTCTTAATATTAATACTATTTAAAGAGCTTAAAGAGAGAGAAATAGTAGAATTAGGATAACTCTAGGTTAGTATATCTTAGTAGTCTCTCTAAATAATATTAATAAGTAGATAGATATAAAAGTCTATAGTATTAGAGTACTTAGCTTTAAGCTACTTAAGGGTTATCTAAATAGTATTAATTAGTATTATAGTAATATAGTTAAAACTCTTAGTTTTCTACTTAATCTTACTAAGCTTAGTAAAAGCTAGAGGCTTTATTACTTAACTAGAGTATAAATATAATATATTATTTATTATTAGTCTAAGTAGCTCTTTTAGCAAGAATATATATAGAGATCTTAGAGCCCTCTTTATACTAAGTACTATGAATAATAAATTTTTATATCTATAAGTCTTTTATACTCTCTTCTTTGATAGAGATCTCTATACTAATTTTTATAGTAATATAAGAGAACTTTTAGTAATCTCTAGTATAAATTAAATTAGTTAGGTAGTATTAAATATTACTTAGAATAGTAATAGAGATATTAATAAGATAAGCCTTAGTATAGTATTAGCTATTACTATTATTATAGTAGTTTTATAAAATAGGCTTTATTAATAATTTAGTAGTAATAAGGTAGTCTATACTAATAGTATATATTAAGGAAAGTTATATAGAAGGGAAGTTAAGTATATATATATATATATATCTACCTACTTACTTAATATAACTAAGTATATATATTAAATAAATAAGTAACTTTAGCTAGTATATACCTACTTATTTAGGTATAAACTTAGTAGTTCTAGCTAATTAGAGGCTTTAGTAAGAGGCTGTTGCATAAGTATAAAAAAACAGTACTTTGTATTGCCTAAAGCAAAAAAGCACGGGGGCGGAGAGAATGCTTTAGAACCCTGAATTGGGGAGACTTGCACAGGGGAATGCCACTCGCTCCGGGCTCTTCTATCCCGACGAACTTATACCCCAGAAAGCCCCGGCAGCACCATTCTTTCACTATTCTTTCCCAATTGCCAACCCGGATAATTTGCACTTTTCGATCTCTCAAGCCGGCAGAAGTTGTCGCCGGGTCTTGGCTCTGGTCAATTACCCGTTAGCTTTGCGAGCTTCAACCGCTTGATACAATGTCTATTCTTACCCCGATCTTGCGTGGGATATGAAGCCTCTGCAATTCTTTCACATGACGGTACAGCAGTTGCACTCAATGCCTGCGTCCTGCTTGTTGGGACCTGTGCCGAACTTGATGCCGTTGGTGATCTTTTTGATCATTCGTATATGGTTCCGGTCGTACATGCCATATAGGTCATGCTTAGGGCAAGGTCGCAGTTCTGCGAGCTGCATTCTGAGAGGATGCTTGGCGATGCCGCTTCCAAATTGGCCGCAAGTTGTGTAACCCATGCCAGGCCCGCAAGGAATGGCGATCTCGCCCCAGACGCACTTGCACTCCACGTGCTTGTAGATGAAGACTTCACACATCTTTTCTGTTGTCGAGTTGACTGTTATTAACTGTCATCAACTGTTTATACTTGTCGTTTGGTTGTTGCTTGGTTGTGGTACTGTTTGAGATGGATTGTTGAAGTGGTGAGGCTGGATAAGCAAGGGGAGGCGCACCTGCCACCGCGAGCAAAAGGCAGGAGCAGATTCTGTGCTCATTATCGTGGTGAGATTCTTACAACCAGACGAAATTTGCCTCGCCTCTGTATCTCTGATTCACCTTACCAAAGCAAGACTCAGTCGAGCCCATTGTGAAAACTTGCTGATCCCATTTTCGTACGCCTACTTGCACACAACCCACAAAGCCAAATCAACGCCTGGGGTATAAACAACCGCATCTCACCGACTGACTACTTCGGAGATTGGGTCAATGATGCGTCCGTGCCTCGGAGGGTGCTGCCTTCCCCAGTGCCAAAGTTCTTCTCGAAGTAATCGTCAGAGCCCACCATCCGCGCCAACATGCTTTCAATCCTTGCTGTTGATTGTTCCAACGCCTCCAACCTGCTGTTCACATCGTGCATGTCCTCACTACCAGTGAAAGACCCTCTCAACTTTGACGAGACGCCAGGGAACATCGAGTCTCTCCTAAGAGGCGATTTCTTCCGCATCGTGTCGTTCGTGATTGTCCTTGTGAATTGACGTCGGATCATGTGATGCGTGAAGTCGTCATCTACAGCGATCTCCTCCTCCACAGAATCAGGGGGCGGTAGGTCAAACACGGCTCTAATGTCGCGATGTGCTGTTATGCGCCATTTCTCCCAGAACCACTGCTTCACTTTAGGGTACAAGGTCCATGCCCCGTCTTTCGGCTTCTCAGGTTGCGGGGGCGGCCAGAGAATTCTGCGTTCAGCCACGGCGATGATGAGCAGCAGTGGAAGGTTGACCAGCCTAACGCTCGCTACGTGTATCTTATGGAACCAGCGCGGGCCAAGTACAAACTTCAGGGGCAGTAGAAGGAACACGGCCAAAATATTGAAGGGAGGCTGGTAGGCAAAGATGGCGTCGCCTTTTACCCCTTCGAGGGTCAACACGGCTCTTCGAAACTGGATTTCAGCGGTGGCGTTCTTCACGATTGTGCTGAAGGTGTTGGAGAGCATCGATACGAGGATCGTGAGAAACAAAGTATTGCCCAGGAAAGCGAATGCCACCATCAGAATTGGGCCCAGTAGAGGGTGAAAGTCGGCCTGTCTGGTTAGCAACATTTCGTGCGATGAATATCGAACAACTCACCGACCGCGAGATGCCCGTTCCATCAAGTCCAAACCAGATCCATAGCATCCACTTGCCGATCAACCTGAAAGAGTTGTTAGAGAGCCTAGAGACGGTTTCCCTGTCATGATCACTCACACAGGAGCATGTTCGCCCTGTCCTGGCGGGCCCTCGCCAAGCCAAAGAAGGGACAGAAGAAATCCGCCGAAACACCAAGCCGACAGAAATGTAAGCAGAACGAAATCGGACATCATGGAGCGCAGAGATAGAAAGACGAGGTTATCTGACAGCAAGTTGAAAGCGAGCCTCGGTACCAGGACCGGAGCGCCCATGGCCAAGACATCGAGAGCCTGCTGTTTAGGGACAAGTTCACCAGTACGGCCTCCATGAATCCGGAGGACGGCATATATAGCGTAAAGACCGATGAACCCCACGTCGAGGAAAGACCACAAGTTTTGGGTGTAGACATGCCTGCCAGATTGTCAGAATAGCGACACGGTTTTTCTGGGTGGTCTACTGACCAGCCGTGTTCAAGAATCGTTGCGAATTGGTCAAGAGACCATCCAAACGCAAAGACAGCAAAGCAACCTTCTAGAAGAGTGAAATTATCCGGGTTTCGCTCGGCCATAACGAAGAGGTATAGGGCAAGGAGGACCATAAACTGGAAGACCTCTAGAATGTTCCTCGTGCGAGGCACGAGTAGCCGATACTGGTCAAGCAACGGACCTTCCCGCGGATTGTACAACGAGATAGGCTTAAGCTTGTAATGGTCTGGAATGATATCCATGAAGCTCGAAGGAGTGTAGACAATTCGACCTTCATAGATTGCTTCGACGCTAGAAAAGTTGGTTAGGATTTCCATCATTTGAAAGATGGGAGGCGGGTCACTTACACTTTCTGGCACGGGGTCGCGCTCAGGAAGTGTTTGCTCTCCGTCAGGATGGCAATTTCAAGCGACGGCAACATGCGATTGTAAGAGCGGTAAGTCTCAGTCGAAGCCGCCTCACGAATGCCAGCGGGAGCCATCTGGAAAGGCTCAAAGCCAGCAACTAAGATGTGCGACAGCAACACTAAACCATCTGGTCCTTCATTGTCCTCGCTGAAACGCCTCAAGATACGTGTTGCCACCAGCTCACAAAGCGTTGCACGGCTGTAATTGACATTTTGGCGGCTGTTGAGATGAGACTGCTCATGGAGGAATTGAGCGCGGTTGACAAGCAAACAGTAGACTACGGCGACGTCGATTAGCTTGATAGTTTTGAAGAGGGACAACTTCTCCCCGTTTGGAGATCACTGCCGGCGACTACCGCGATGTGCCCCACGCAGCCCAACGAACAGGTAAAGTTGAAACTCACCGATGGATATGTCGTCGAGCTCATAAAGTTTATCAACTAAAGGTCGGACAACAGCAATATTGATTCTGACATCGCGAAGCTGCTCCAAACTGAGATAATCCTCGACGATAGAGGATATATCTCGTCTAATGCGATGGATATTTGTGTACACTGGAAGGTGACTGTGAGGGTTGGTCATACAGCCATACAGCGGCACTTGAGTTTCAGAGGCATGGCTGGGACGATTCCGATGGAGGAGCGGTCGTTGTTCCGGAAGCTGAAGGCGCATCCGACGATTGCGGTCGGACATAGTAGAGGCACGTTGCTATGCCGTGCGTGAAGCGGTGCGAATGATAAGTTGAAGCGGGATGTATGTAAATGGGGTAGCCACCGGAATCGGCTGGCTGGTGGCAGCTGGCGCCGTGAAGTTGCCTCGCGCCCAAAAAAGAGGGAATTAAAAAACAAGGCGCCGCCCAGCTGACGCGAAGGATGCTTGACACATCGAGCGGATGATGCTGGGGAGAAGGGAGAAGACAAGACGCCAGACCAGACCAGACCAGGCCCGATTTCCCAGGATAGAGTAGCAAGCAGATGGAAAACCCACGCGGCCTCAGCCTCAGCCCGACAGTGTGAATCGGCTTGCGACAAGGTATGGAGGACGAGAAATCGTCAATCTGTGTCAAGACATACACAGTAAGGGGAATTTTCTCTTCAAAGTACGGTTGAGCAAGCAGTGGACGTTACAGTCATTGTTGTTGGTGGTCGGCGGAGGAGGATGTTGATATAGACAGAAAGTTCAGAGGTGAGTGGGCGTGGGTACGTTCCAGCAGGGCAGGGGGCGTTGCGTCTCCACGACCCAGCAGGACGCTAAGTAAAAGCAATACCTCGCGCCTAACGTCTTAGTAACTTTTATATCTAAAGGTGGGCCTCTGGCCACTGCACAGTGATTTTACCTGCTTTGCAACAGACCTTCTAACTCCGCGCTATGCCTCCTGATAATATATATAGCCTTTAGTTATATAATCCTATTCTAACTATAGCTATACTTATATATATCTATCTATCTTACTAGATAGCTTTATAATCCTTAACTTTATAGTTTAATAATAATATCTATTAACTTATTCTCTTACCTATTATCTATACTGCTAATACTATCTCTATTACTGCTTTATCTACTAGAGTGATATCTTTAGAAATTATTACTCTCTTTATAGCTATACTATTATTAGTAATGCTCTCTCTGTGTTAAAGCAGTTAGTATAAGCTATACTTATTAATATTTCTCTATAGGGCTGCCTAAGCCTTAGTATTATAGAGAGCTTATTTAAAGAAGAGCTAATAGATAGAGTATATAATAACTTAATTAACTTTTAATACTATATTTACCTATTTATATATAATATTATTATATATTTAGTTATCCCCTATAGAGATATTAATAAAAGCTCTCTTAAGAGCTATATTAATAATATACTCTTAGTATTATCTAGGCTGCTTAATAAAATAGAGGTTATTAATTATATTAATACTAAACTCTTATATAATTCTTTATATATTATTAATATTAATAGATATACCTTATATATATCTAGTATATTAATATACTAGGTTTAGTGCTAATATTTTAGAGAATAAGAATAAGGAAGAGAGATAAATATAAAGCCCTGCTTATAGAGCTTTTTATACTTCTAGCTATAAGAACCTCTTAGGAGGTTAAGGAGTTATCTCTTATATAGTAGTGTTTATAGTACCTTACTAAAAGGTTTACCTTTTAGGTGTTTTTCCTAAGCTATAAGAGCTTTAGTAACCTACTTAGCCTTAATATGATTAGCTCTATTATATATAGTATAGTATTATCTATATTATTACTATTTTACTAATCTATTTAGCTAGAGTATATATCTAACTTTATATAAGGGTTTGCTTACTAATAGAAATATATAGAGTTTCTATATTATTATCCTTAACTAATAGAGAGTATAGATTAAAGTACTTCTATAGTATTTCCTAAATTATATCTATAAACTGAGTGAATCTATTATATTCTCTTTTATAGAGGGGCTGTATTATAACTATAAACTTAATATCTAAAGGTAAATAGGGTCTTTTCTATAATAGATAATAAATAAAAACTTAATAGTAATTACTAACTATTATAATATCTTTAAATAAAATCTTAAGCTAAAAGACTTTAAATAAGCTATAGAGTATTATAAATTTTAATAAATAACTTAGAGTTTTAAAAATAAGTATTTAAATTATTTTATCTAGATATAACTATAAAACTAAAAGTATCTTTAATAATATCTATATATTACTAATTTTATTTAAAAATAAATTACTTTAGGTATTAAAAAACTATTAGTTAAAGATATACTTTCTTTATAATACTCTACTTAAATTATAGAGATCCTTTTAATTAATTATATAATATAGAGTTTAAGTTAATAATATATTATATATCTATATATATAAGTCCTTATATAATTCATACTTTAAACTAGCTAAAGTTATTACTATTTATTTATTTATATAGATAGTCTATATATATTTATATATAGTACTTTATTATTAAATCTTTATTTTATATCAAAATATATACTTAAGATAATAATAATAGTATAATAGTTTAATAATAGCTTTATAAGCTTTAAAAGTTTAATAAATATACTATAAGCTTAAAGTATTTTATAAAAAGTAAGTATTATATATCTAGAGTAGTATAAAGAGTTTTATTAATATATTAAGTTTAGAGCGGGTAATATAATAAATTAACTCTATTACTTTAATGCTATTCTATAAATAAGGGCTAATATATAGAAGTTACACACACAAAGCAATATTATAAATATATATATATTTACGCCCAATTTGACACGATTTGACAACTCTGTCTCTATCTCTCTTCTCTCCTTTGATCTGGAGTTTCGGTGATGACGACGAGCGCCTAATGCTACCCCTGTTTGGGGCCCTGTCCCGATCCAGCAGTGTGGTTTTTATGCTCTTGTCAGCAACGTCCAATACCCCACAGGTTTCCACGCAAAGGCATGGCACACCTTGCACCTCTTGGACCACAAGCTGAGTTGGCGTTCTGCCCTGTGCTCCATGCCACCTCTGCTCAGGCTCCACCATAGAACATGCCAGCTGCTCAAGATATGATCGAGATTAGAAAAGTGTATTATCTAAGGTAAGATTATGTGGTTTCCCAACTCTAAGTGAGGCGACGCAACACATCTTGTGGTGTGCAGCTGGTGGGGTTCTACAATCATCACACGTTGCTCTTTCCGTGGACATTGCCAGAGAGGCTGCACTCAACGGAGGGGACCAACCGCATGGCAGATTATCACACCATTATAAGAGTTCCTCCGTCACAGATCATTTGGTCCATTTGATCATCTGTGGGAGTATTGGAGTATTGGTACTTTTTTTCATTCACAATAGGTAGGGTAAAGTAAGCTGCGAGGTTCATCATCGTCGCTCCCATCCATCATCCATTGCGTCTTTTCTGTTCGCCAAGCGTGTCTCATCAAATTTCACCCCGGTTGCCCAAAGCAGCAAAGTCGAATGAAGGAATCCTTCCGAGGATTTGGTATTTTACGTCATCATTAGTTCTCCCAGCTTACAACTCAACTGCCTTGCGGAAGTTGGAGCCAGCATAGACAGCATTGCTGCCGAGCTCCTCCTCGATGCGGAGGATCTGGTTGAGCTTGGCAAGACGCTCCGAACGCGCAGGGGCACCCGTCTTGATCTGGCCAGCCCGGATGCCGACGACGATATCCGAGATAGTCACGTCCTCAGTCTCACCAGAACGGTGAGAGACCATGACGCCCCAGCCGTCGGCGTAGGAGTCCTTGGCGGCCTGGATAGACTCGGTAAGGGTGCCGATCTGGTTGACCTTGAGCAGCAGAGCGTTGGCGGACTTGAGCTCAATGGCTTTCTTGATGCGAAGGGGGTTTGTGACGGTCAAGTCGTCACCAACAATCTGGATGTCCTGGGTCTTGTAGAAGTAGCTCCAGGCCTCCCAGTCGTCCTCGGCGAACGGGTCCTCGATGCTGACAATAGGGTATTGCTTGCAGAGGTCGGAGTACAGAGCAGCGAGCTCCTCGTAGGTGATCCACTTGGTGGGGTCGCTCTCAGGGTTCTTGAAGTCCAGGTCGTACTTCTTGGCGTCCTCCTTGTAGAACTCGGAGGAGGCCACGTCCATGGCAATGTTCATCTTACCAGCGTAGCCAGCCTTCTCAATGGCCTCGGTGATGAGGTCGAGGGCCTCCTTGGCAGTCTGGATATCGGGGGCAACACCTCCCTCGTCACCAACGTTGCCAGCAGACTGGCCGTACTTCTTCTTGGCCAGACCCTTAAGCGCCTGGTAGACCTCGGCACCCTGGCGCATCGCCTCGGAGAAAGAGGGAGCGTCACTTCAACCACTGTTAGACGCCATTGTATCGTTCGTCGCTAGAGGGCCGAGAAAACTTACGAGGGGACGATCATGAACTCCTGGAAGGCGAGGCGGCCACCAGCGTGGGAACTGAGACAGTCAGCATTTGTGCTCGACAGCGGCAGGGTGAACATTGACTGACCCTCCGTTGAGAACGTTCATGAAGGGGACGGGGAGAACGAAAGGCTTCTTAGTGCCGGCCAGGTCAGAGACGTGGGCGTACAGAGGGACGCCCTAGGAGCGGTCAGTACTCGAAAAAGCAACCATGGTGTACACAAAAGTCCAACCTTCTCAGCAGCACCGGCCTTGGCAACAGCCAGGGAGACACCGAGGATGGCGTTGGCGCCGAGCTTGGTCTTGTTGGGGGTACCGTCGAGGTCGATGAGGAACTTATCGACCTTGGTCTGGTCCTTGACGTCGAGGTTCTCCTTGATCAGGGCGGGGGCAATGATGCTGTTGACGTTGTCGACAGCCTTGGTGACACCCTTGCCACCCCACTTGGTCTTGTCACCATCGCGGAGCTCGCAAGCCTCGTGCTGGCCTGTTCAATAAATATTAGTCTCTTGTTTTTCCGTATCTTAGGTAGTATAGGCGTCAGTGTCAGGACGGAGAGTACGGGGAAGACGTACCAGTGGAAGCACCGGAGGGAACGATGGCACGGTGAAGGCCAGTCTCGGTGACGACGTCAACCTCGACGGTGGGGTTGCCACGAGAGTCGTAGACGTAGCGAGCGTGGATCTTGGTGATGGCCATGTTGTGTGGTTTGTGACGGATGAATCCTACAAAAGGAGAGAAAGGATGTCAGCGAAGGGATCTGGGGGGAGAAAGACTTTATTTTATATTGGGGGACAGGGAAAGGAACAAGTGGGTGAGTCAACAAATGGTAGTGATAGGACCGATTCGGGGAAATTGCTAAGCTTGCAAGTGCTCCTTGACCGGACAAAACAATTGCCTCAGGGTGGGTGGTGGGGTGATTTCTCGCAAGCTTCACGTCAGGGCAGCAGCTTCACGACAGCGGGGAGCTAGCTGCTGTGAAGAGGGAGATAGGCGACACGATGGAGGAGAGCTTACTTGTAGGTGATTTGATGAATAAAGTCGTGATAATCTTCAGCAATTGCCCTCAAACACAATGTGAAGCTACGGTGATGGAGAGAGGAAATAGATGTGGCCGCAGAATGAATGGTTGGAGGGACGAAGGTGGGAGAGGTGTTTTGGAGGGG
This sequence comes from Colletotrichum neosansevieriae, assembly GCA_036785495.1. Classification (NCBI taxonomy): domain Eukaryota; kingdom Fungi; phylum Ascomycota; class Sordariomycetes; order Glomerellales; family Glomerellaceae; genus Colletotrichum; species Colletotrichum neosansevieriae. The sequence continues at coordinate 222,117 of JAVHLV010000068.1, read as the reverse complement.
TCCTTCCCTCCAACCCCACCTGAGGTGAGGTGACCCCCAGGTCAAGGAACTGATAACGCCAGTGCAAGAGGTACTTGCAGAAGAGGTGTGTCGTGTTACCCAATGAAGGTACTCTGTCCAACACCTCAGGTCGAGGGTCGTTGCTCGCACCTTCTTTTTGGTGGGTATCTTGACAGCCCAATTAAGGTACTCGTCGCCCGCCCTTGAGAGAGGCGGGGCATCTGCCCTGTTAAAGCAATACATGGGTTTGAAGCTCGTTTGCTCATCCAAACAGCCCAGAACGTCACAAAGCAGCCTCGTTTCACAGTACCTGCGTTAGCACCACCGCACCCACGACATCTGCTCTTGGTGAGGAGCAGTGGCCCTCAACAAACCAAGCCGTGAAAATGCTGCTCTGCCAATGCGACCAGACACGTTTCTGCTCGCGTCTCCTGCCATTGGGTCCTCATCTATTTTGGTCCCCGTTCCCAGCAGTAATCCCGGGTCGGAATTAGAAATACGTCCATTCATAGCAAACCGTTAAGGTCCCCGGATACAAAGAGCTTAAGACCTTCGACCGTTTGGTGTTCAAGGCCTCGTCTGATTGGCTGCCGGCAACACACGTCGTCCGCGTCACGGCTTTTTGGCTGTCCATTGTCGGCGGGTGCGCGGTGGGCTCAGTCTGGGCCTGATGCGTAAAAGTGCATCTTCGACAATCTGCAAGTCCCGACTCCCGATCTTCAAGACGTCTTTTCCCCGGAACCCCGAGCCCGGAACCCCGGTCCAACGATGCGATGCTCATTGGCAATTGCCATCAAAGAATGACCGTTGTACTCCACAAAACGTCTAGGACGAGCTGGCTGTCATGGATTATCCCGAGGATGTTGCTCGGAATAGCCAGGTGCTAATGCGGTTCTTCCCGATCATGGGTCCCGACCCCGTCATCCCGTCCAGTGATGCCGGGGTAAGACAACCGTGGGCAAGTCGTACTGTGCGTTAAAGCATCTTTGATCTCGTCTCTGGATTTGAAGTGGAAATGACGTCTATTTCTGTCCCGGGGTGGTGGTTCTTGGCGTGGAGAAGGACGTCAGTTGTTCGATCTTCCTCACTTACAGTCGACATACTCACAACCGCTCACCCATTGGACCGACCCAAGTAATACCGTCGCCTACCAACTGCCTACCATCCACACAGACCTTTACTCGAGAAAGACGAATATCGGCTTTTCTGATGTGGGTTTTGGTAGTCTTCCGGCAGCTGGTGTTGGTGAGGCTATGGGGTGGTTGTCTCAGTGTTGCGTAATGACGCGTCTCCGGCCGACGAGACACTGACTTTGTTGTGGATGGATCCTCGATTTCCCGCCATATGAAGTAATTGTCCAGGGTCAACGTCATTGTCTCTGCAAGGTGTAACTTTGTAACTTTTAGTGGCCGCCTTCCAGTATCTTTACACGTCCATTCTAAGTAGAGGAACTCCGATATCAGGACCAGCCAGGGTCTTCTGGTGCGTTGCTGGGATCTGAGCTTCAAATTGCGGCCTTATATCTCTGTATTATCTAAACCAAGCCTTTCAGGCATCAAACCATGGTCTGTCTGCCTTGCATGGTAAGAGTGTGAGAGGTAATTTGTGATACTAGAATTCACACAGGAGCTGCAAAGGAGCTGCCGTATGCATTGGCCTCAGAACGCCTAATGCTTCTGGCTGTTCTCGTTGATTGTAGTTGTACTTAGTCGGGGAAGCAGGCAAACATGATTGAAGAGAGCCATCATAAATTGTGGAAATAGCGAAATTCTTCCTGAGCTTTGCACAAAGTTGAGTGTGGTTCTCGGCAGTCTTCCGGCATAAGGCCAAAGACTCGGTCCGCGTCCGGGAAGAACGGAAGGAAGCACGGAGCGGCAGTGGGCCGTATCGGGTGGAAGCGGCTTTGGATAAGTGACCTAAAGCAGAAGGTAGAGATGAGACTTCTGCATAGGAGTAACAGCAGCCACTAAGTTAAAATTTAAAAAATTTCCTATTATAGATTTAGGGCTTTATATTTAATATTAATATAATACATACTTACTATAATATATTTAATTTATATTATTCTAGAGCTACTATTAACTAGAAAAAGCTAATTAATAATACTTAATATATATTTAAGAATTTAATAAATCAATTAAGTTATAAAAGATTTTTATTATTTTTAGTAAATTAATAATATTTAACTTCTTTTTATTTATAATATATAAGAATATATACTATATACTTATAAAATAAACTATATAAATAACTATACTATAATATAAATTATAGCTTAAGTAATAATAACTAGCTAGATAATAATTAATAATAATATATAAATAGATATAAACTATATAATAGTTAGTAGTAACTATAGTAATAATAATAACTATAAGCTATTAATATTTATAATATAAACTAGCTTTTTAGCTTTTATAACTTAATACTATTAATAATATAATAAGCTATATATTTATATAGCTATAAAAGTAAGACTATAATAGCTTAAATAATAGTAATATTAATAGCTATAATAATATTAATAACTATAATAATAATAGTAGTAAATATAATAAATATAAAAAAAGAATATAAAGAATATCTTAATACTTTAATATTTTATATTTATTTATATAAATACTATAACTATATACTTTTAATATAGAAAATACTTCTAAGAAATTTCTCTATAATATTATATAAAGTAGGGTATAAACTACTTAGTAGTTTAAGTACTATTACTTAGCTAATTATAAGGATATTAAGAAGTAATACTAAGTAAGCACTAAGCCCATATATATAATATATATATATATACCTTAAAAGGAGCTTCTATATCTTATTAAGAAAGAAGCTAAGTTATATTTAATATATTACTATATACTTATTATTATATAAAGTTATTATTATTTTCTAATCTAGACGTTTAGCTATTTATATCTTTATAATTATATAATGTTTACTTTATCTTAAGAGATTAGCCTAGAATAATAGCTATATACCTAACTACCTACTATACTATTATTAATACTAATACTAATAGTAAAAACTTTTTACTAGCCTTATCTATTATACTTATACCTATTATAATAACTATTAATATAATTATATTCTTAACTATACTCTAAATTATACTCTTAAATAATATAGTTCTTATAGATCTTTTATATATTATTTAATACTAGGATAATAACTATATAGCTTTATTATATACTCTTACTAACTATATACTAACTATATAGTAATATAAATACCTTCTAGCCTACTTCTATACTATTTTTAAAGAGAACTCTACTTCTATATAAATAGTAAATTAGCTTAAAACTATATAAAATATAAATATTCTCTATATAAGAATATAAATATAGCTAAAGGCCTAGATTAGAAAAGAATAATAACTTTATATAATAATAGGTATATAGTAGTATATTTAGTATAACTTAGCTTCTTTTCTAATAGTTTATAGAAGCCTCTTTTAAAGTATATATATATTATATAAGGGTTTAGTGCTTACTTAGTGCTACTTACTAATATCTTTATAATTACTTCCCTCTTTAAAGCCTTAGTCTCTAAGGCTCTTTTAGCTCTTATAGACTTAGCTATAGGCTTATTTAAATAATATTCTATAATTATTTAATAATCTAATTACTTAATTACTGCTTATTTTAGTATTTATTTAGTACTTATTTAGTATATATTTAGCATAAAGACTAGAGTTATTATAATTTAATATATACTTAGTATAGATAGGTTATAATATAATAGAGTTACTATAAACTTAATATGTATCTATTAAATATCTATATAGAATTATTATAAACTTAATATATATCTATAGTAAATATAGTATAAAGCTATTATAAACTTAATATATATCTATAACTATATAATATAATATCTAGTATAGAGTTATTATAAACTTAATATATATCTATAACTATTATATATTCTAGGTTAATACTAAGGATATACTAATTATATACTAAATAGTAGCTATATAACTATAGTTTTTTATACTATAACTATAGTCTTTAATAGTTATTCTTTAATAAATTAGGGCACTTAAGCTTTTTTATAGTCTATATAGTATTTATAGATACTTTAAGTAGTGTCTTTACTATCTTTAGTACTAGCTTACTAGCTGCTTAGTAATAACGCTTCTCTATATACCCCTTCTAGAAGTAAATAATATTAATATAGTTTCTCTAGTACTTATCTATAATATAGCCTATATAACTATATATTATATAGTCTCTAAACTGCTTTATAGACTATTTAGTCTCTAGTACTTCTATAATAATATACTATTTATAGTATAGTTCTTAAGCTTTTTTAGTAGCTATAGCTATATTTAGTAGCTTCTAGTTATTAAACTACTACTATTTTAGGTCTCTTTAAACCTATAGACTTAAGTAATAAAAGAATAAAAAAGCTAGTATATAGCTATCCTTATAGAGTGTTTTTAATATCTATAGTATTACTAACTATTTAGTAAAAAAGTAGAGAGGGCTTTAATTTCTCTAATAGGCCTTATAGAGTAGACTATATAGCTATTATTTCTAAAAAGCTAGATTAACATAAAATTAGTTAGTAAGTACTAAAACCGTAGTCTATATAGCCTTACTAAGGATAGTAGTATAGTTTTACTCCTATATTTAGAGTATAAATAAGAGCTTTATAAGTACTTACTATATATAGTAGCTATTAGAGATATTATAGAGAGTATTTATATTATATATAGTAGTAAGCTAATCTGCTACTTATATAGAAGTAGAGTTCTCTTTAAGAATAGTATAGAAGTAAGCTAAGAGGTGTTTATATTAGTATATAGTAGTTAGTATATAGTTAGTGAGAATATATAATAGACCTATATAATTATTACTTTATTATTAAATAATATATAATAGATTTATAATAACTATATTATTTAAGAGTATATTTATAGATATAGTTAAAGATATAGCTATATTAGTAGTTATTATAGTAGGCACTAGTATAGTAAATAAGACTAGTGAAAAAATTTCACTATTAGTGTTAGTATTAGTAATAGTATAGTAAGTAGTTAGGTATATAGTTATAATTCCAGGCTAATCTCTTAAGATAAGGTAGAAGTTATATAATTATAAGGATATAGATATCTAGAGGCCTAAATTAGGGAAGAATTATAACTTTATATAATAATAGATATATATTAGTGTATTAAGTATAAAGAAGCCCCTTTTAAAGTATATATATATATATATATATAAAGGTTCTATAAGAGTTTAGTATATATTTAGCACTGCTTACTAATACCCTTATATTAAGTTTATAATAACTCTATACTAAATATTATATAATATAGTTATAGATATATACTAAGTTTATAATTACTTTATACTATATTTACTATAAATATATATTAAGTTTATAATAATTTTAAAAAAGATATTTAATAAATATATATTAAGTCTATAATAACTCTATTATATTATAACCTTTATATACTAAGTATATATTAAATATAATAACTCTAGCCTTTTTGCTAAATATATACTAAATAAGTACTAAATAAATACTAAAATAAATAGTAACTAGATAATTAGATTATTAAAATATTATTATAGAATATTATTTAAATAAGTTTATAGCTAAGTCTATAAGAGCCTAAAAGTAGCCTTAGAAACTAAGGCTTTAGAGAGAGAGGTAATTATATAATATTAATAAGTAGTACTAAGTAGATACTAAGTAGGTACTAAGCTCTTATATAATATATATATATATATACCTTAAAAGAGGCTTCTATATACTATTAGAGAAGAAGCTAAGTTATACTTAATATATTACTATATACTTATTATTATATAAAGTTATTATTCTTCTCTAATTTAAGCCTTTAGCTAGTTATACTCTGATATTAATTAGCTATAATATTTTAGAATATTATTCTTTTTACTCTTTTAAGAAATAGTTAGAACTTAGAGAAAATGAATAAAATAATAATATCTTTTAATATTAGTTTTAATATAAGTTTATATAGAATTTAATATAGAATTATATTAAATTTATTAATAATTTCTCTAGTTAATAATTATTTTTATAACTACTACTCTATACTACTTTATACTACTCTTAGTACTCTATACTACTTAGAATATTATTATATTATATAATACTTATATATACTATAGCTATATTTATATATACTTTATAGTATTTATATAATTAATTATATAAAAACTCTTTTTTATTATATAAAAGAACTATAAATAGTATAGTAATTATTTTTAAAATATTATATAATTATATATATACTTAGATATAATTATATTTATATATAGTTATATAGATATTCTTTTAGGTAGTTATATAAATTAATAACGCCTTAAGTTTAATAACTAAAGAGGTAGGAGTAGAAAAAAGATTAGAATTTTAACTTAGTGAGTCCTGCAGGCTGCCGTACCAGGATCACATTTGACTTAAGACTACCTTAGGTAGATAGGCACAACTGCGCAGCGCTTACATGTACCTGCCTTCCCTAGACGTGCGCGTGCAGCTCAGCGCCTTCCACTGACCGCTTTCGCTCCTTCCATTGCTGCTCTGGCCCCCGCCCCCTCCTTCATGGCTTTCCGTTTCGTAATGCAACGTACGGTCAATTTGACCTCACGCATCGTTTCGACCAGACGACCAGTTGCTCGAATGTGAGTACTCCAGTCAAGTTGGTCGACCTCTGCGATCGCCTGCATCGCACGTTTCTTAACTAACTCGATCAATCAGCCCATACCAGTCAAGGCTTTGTAGCGCGTTAACAACCCAGATCTCTAACCCCCGAGCTACTCCTCCAAGACACGACCTTCGCCTTCAGAACCCTCAGCGCATCGCCGCTACACGACACTGTTCCTACAAGAGAAACATGTGCAGATTTGGAGAAGCTGCCGGTGCCGGCACGCTCAACTACCCGAAGGAACTCCTTCCAACCAATGTTGTCCCCCGACACTATGACCTGACGCTGGAACCCAACTTCGAGACCCTCAAGTTCGATGGTCACGTCAAGATCGACTTCGACGTCTCCGAAGACTCCAATACTGTTTCTCTGAACACTCTCGACATCGAGGTTAAGCATGCTGCGCTTTCCCTGTCGGCCAATGGCCAGCAGAAGAGCCTTAGCGACCCGGTCATCACCTACGACGAGCCGAAGCAGACTCACACATTCGAGTTCAAGGATCATCTCACCAAGGGCGACAAGGGAACTCTCGAAATCAACTTCGTTGGCGAGCTGAATGACAAGATGGCCGGTTTCTACCGCTCATACTACAACAAGCCTGACGGCTCCAAGGGCATTCTGGCCACCAGTCAGATGGAGCCTACCGATGCTCGCAGAGCATTCCCCTGCTTCGACGAGCCTGCGCTTAAGGCAGAGTTTACTGTCACCCTTGTTGCCGACAAGAACTTGACGTGTCTATCCAACATGGACGTCGCCGAGGAGAAGGAATTGCCCTCAGGGAAGAAGGCAGTCCGCTTCAACAAGTCCCCTGTTATGTCGACTTACCTCGTTGCCTTCATCGTTGGAGAACTCAACTATATCGAGAACAATGATTTCCGGGTGCCTCTGCGTGTCTATGCTCCTCCCTCTGAAGATATTGAGAGGGGAAGGTATGCACTCGAGATTGGTGTCAAGGCGCTGGAGTTCTACGAGAAGGCTTTTGGACTCCCCTACCCCCTGCCAAAACTCGACCAAGTCGCTATTCCCGACTTTGCCGCTGGTGCAATGGAGAACTGGGGTCTTGTCACCTACCGTACCGTCGAGGTCCTTTTCGACAACAAGACGAGCGGTGCCGCAGCCAAGGAACGCGTGTCTACCGTCATCACCCACGAGATTGCTCATCAGTGGTTCGGAAACATTGTATCTCCGGATTGGTGGCACGCTCTTTGGTTGAATGAGGGATTTGCTGAGTTCGCCTCCCGCTATTCTCTGAATGCCTTCTTCCCTGAGTGGAAGTTGAAGGAATCTTTCGTCAGAGAGGACCTGCAGGCCGCTCTCGGTCTCGATGGTTTGAGGAGCAGTCACCCCATCGAAGTTCCCGTCCATAAGGCCGAGGAGATCAATGAGATCTTCGATAGCATCAGCTACGCCAAGGGTTCTTGCGTTGTACATATGATTTCGGCTTTCTTGGGCGAGGATGTCTTCATGGAGGGTGTCCGCAAGTACCTTAAGCGGCATGCCTGGGGCAACGCTACCACGAACGATCTGTGGCAAGCCTTGAGCGAGGCCAGTGGCAAGGACGTTGGCTCCATCATGAACATCTGGACACAGAATATCGGATATCCTGTCGTCTCTGTTACTGAGTCAGGCAAGTCGATTAGTGTTGAGCAGCACCGCTTCCTGACTACTGGAGATGTTAAGCCTGAGGAGGACAATGTTCTCTACCCCATCTCCTTGAACGTTCGCACCAAGGGCGGCATCGATAAGAGCTTAATGCTCACAACCCGTGATGCCAAGTTCGAGGTTGAAGATGCCGACTTTTTCAAAATCAACGCCGATTCCACGGGATTCTATCGTACGAGGTACGCCCTCGAAAGACTCGAGAAGCTTGGCAACGCCGCCGAGCTTCTTTCTGTTCAGGATAGAGTTGGTATCGTGGCTGATACCAGTGCTCTGGCCACATCTGGTTACCAGAAGACGTCTTCTTGCCTGGGTCTTTTCAAGGCCCTCAGCAATGCAGGGGAGGCTGAGTACCTTGTGTGGGATCAGATTTTGACTCGTCTAGGATCCATCAAGATGGCTTGGATTGAGGATGACGAGATTGTCGACAAGTTGACTGAATTCCAAAGAAGTATTGTTAGCAGCATGGCTCACAAGCTGGGATGGAACTTCTCCAGCACAGATGGCCATGTCGAGCAGCAATACAAGGCCCTCATGTTCGGAGCGGCGGGCATGTCTGGTGATGAAAAGGTCGTGGCTGCGGCAAGAGAGCTGTTCGAGAAATTCGCTGCTGGAGACAGGACTGCCATCCACCCCAACATCCGAAGCTCTGTGTTTTCTATCGTCCTGAAGTTTGGCGGCGAGAAGGAGGTAAGTTGCAACACCTGTTTGCGGATTGTCTTACGACACATTTGCTGACTACAATCATAGTATGACGCCGTTCTCAAATATTACGAGACCGGCGAGACGAGCGATGAGCGCAACAGCGCTCTGCGTACGCTCGGTCAAGCTCGCAGCCCGGCGCTTAGACAGCGGACTCTCGATATGCTACTCAGCGGCAAGGTCCGCGACCAGGATGTCTACATTCCCATCGGTAGCCTGCGATCGAGCAAGGCCGGTATTGAGGCCTTGTTTGACTGGATGCAGACAAGATGGGACAAGATCTACACCAAGTTCCCAGCGCAGTCGTCTATGATTGGAAGCATTGTGAGCTACTGCTCTAGCGGTCTCACGAAGCAGGAGCAGCTCGATCAACTAGAGAGCTTCTTCGCTAACAAGGACAAGAAGGGATTTGTTAGGGCGCTGTCGCAGTCCACTGATTCTATCAAGGCCAAGATTGCGTGGACTTCTCGTGACACGGAGGATCTGCGCAAGTTCCTGGGCATTTGAATGTAAATAGTTTCTTGGCTACTTGGCCACTGAGATGGCACTCAGGGCCGTACGCCTCTGCCCTAAAGGCAGCAGAACCTAACTTGATTTAATTTTGACCAATGCCTACATTCATGCTCAGAGTTGCTCATCGTCGTGGACGTATGGAGGTTACCTCTGATTTGTTCTCGTGGTCGAAACTCTCTACACACAGTACTTGTCATCTTCGATCCTAATCCTCCTCCTCAACAGTAGGTGTCTCAAACCGACCACCAGTTCCTCCGAAACCGCAGAACTGACCCCAGCCATCAACCTGCTCGCTAGCATGCTTGAGAACCTCACTAAATCCTTCATTGCCGTTTTTGTTTACGCAGAAGTAGTCATAGTCGACCTGGCTGATATCGACGCCGTTCCTCACGCTGAGAGGGTATTCAATCTGAAAGACTGGGTGGCCGCTGGCGACTAGAGGCTGAAAATCAGAGCAAAAGGGCTCGACCTCATCGCTCGTGCGGGTGCCAAGACAAGTTTCGAGGACTGCGAAGTCGACGGCTGACACTAAGTCGGGGGCGATCTCGGGGGCGTTCTTCTGGCCGATCATGAGAGGCCGTCCCTCTTGCGTCGTGAGGGAGTGGGCATGGGAGGCCAGATTCTTGAGGTATGTCACGTAGTCGGAGGGCTTGAGTTGAAAGCCTGTTGGGTCCTCGTCGTCCTGCAATATGAAAAGTTAAGATACAGCGGGGTTCAGAGTCAAGATAGAAGCTCACATAAGCCCAGGCATCGATGTTGTCGGGGTCAACACCGTCGCAACCAAGACTTGCTGCCATGTCCAGACGTTTTACCATCACGTCGGTAACTTGAATGCTTCTGATGTCGAGGTACCGCTCATCGTCATAACCTTCGAGCGGGTTCGCAATGAATTCCTCGGGGAAGTCGTCCTTGTCGACGTCCCAATCCTGGACCGCACCACCGTTAAAGTAGCAGATAACAATCTTGCCTGCCGCCTGTTCGAATTTGCTAAATCAACTGACGATTTCAACTCGAAAAAATGCCAATAACCGGGAAAGCTTACCTTCAGAGTCGGTATCATGTTTGGGTGTTCCGACGCATGTTGGAGGTCAATGTCCCAAACGTCGACGTCGGCAGGGACGACATCGGCGGTGCTATCGGCCTTGATGGGATGATGAAGAATGATTTGGAAGCTGACACCAGGCTTCCACTTGCTCCAGTCGACCGCTCGACGAGTAAGGCTTGAACGTTGCTGGGCAGGAGTTGCAAGACCGAGGACGCTGGCTGGCACTAAGGCCAAGAGGGCGAGTCTTGGGAGGACCATTTTGATGGGTTTCAGCGATGCTGACCTCTTAAGAGAACTAAAGAGACGTGAGGGGGAAGGATCCATGTTATATATTCCACATCCTTGTACAGAGTAGTTAATATCCGCCAGGCAGAAGGGTGGGATAAACTCGGGTTGTGAAAGCGAGAGAGATATTGGAGGGTTGCGATTCTAGTCAGACCACGCCACGATCCTTCGGACAAAAATGCTGGCTCTGGTCCTTCAATCGACCCGGAAGGCAATGCGCATGCTCTTTTCGACCCATATGAAAGACTCTGCAGACGCCATCGACCCCAAGTCGCGATTCTCCCAACTAGCAGAAGTTCAGACCGAATTTGCGACGACGTACTCCATCTGATGGAGACAAAGCAGTCTAAGCCGTTCGGGTATACTCGTAACCCAACAACAAAAAAAACCAAGTCTACCGGAACACTGCTCAGGCACCTTGACCGAACCGGTTCCTCTCGTGCGGTCAACTCAAGATTCCTGCAGGGTCAGCATCGCATGATGATGATCTGGGATTAAGCTCAAGGGAGCTTTGTAAAGGCCCAAGTAGAGTGATTGGGCAATTCATTGAAATTTATGTCCAGATCTAGCTGAAGATGGGGCCGCGGCCGAGCCTGGCCTCCCGATCCGCGGTGGATGCGCTTCTAGGCAGCTGAATAAACGTCGAATAAGACGCGTGCTTTTAGCACGTTACACCGCAAAAGTGCCCCCATCCCCCTGCATAAGGTAGGTATGCCGAGCAATAGCTACGGGAGCTTGGTCATGTAGCCACGTCGCGGAAGCTCGGAACACGCGGAAGAACTTGCGAATTTCTATGCTCCATTGCTGATATCAGCGATGATGATAGGCAGTGATGGCACCCGAGAGACCGAAAGTTGATGGTAAACAGCCAGTATATAGACCAACTCAACATGAGTGACGAAAAAAGACGAGAGCGACGATGGAAGCACGAAGGTCACTGTGTGTCACTTTGATGTCACAAAGACACCAATGAATTCGAACACGTCGGTATTCCTTCTCAATAACAATCCCTATGAGTATCAGCCCGACTCCTTTAACGCCGCCCTGAGCTGCTCGATGCTGGAGCATTACCTGATACGACCTCCGGCGCAAATTTTTAGAATTCCATGGCTTGACCGACAGCCTCTTCGCGTGCTTTTCTGATGCTGTCGTTCTCGGCTTCCCTCTCCTCCTTGAGCTTCTCCTCCACATCCTCTCTAAGGCCACCCAAGTCCGGGGGAATGACTTGATATTGCACACTCGGGGCCGATTGAACGAATCTCAACTGCTCCGTCACATGCTGCACCAGATCATTGAGCCGCTTCTGAGGATTCCTATTCGCGCGAGGTTCACCCAATATCTGCTCCAGCGTCGGAAAAAGCTCCTCGTACCTGAATTGTTCTCTCCAAGGGGCATGCATGGGAATGATCGGGTCGATTTTGTCCTGGCAATCGATGGCGATACTCGTTTCGAAAGCCCAAGCGCGAGCCACGTTTCGAGGCGTGTATCCACCACCGCCGAAGAGAATCATGGGTACGTTGAACTTCTTGCAGAACTCAACACAAGCACCGTGTCCCTGAACCTGGAGGTTGAATCTACCAAGCCTGTCGCCGGCAAGGGAATCGGCGCCGCACTGCAAAGCAATGGCGCTGGGACGGAACTTTTCCATGCACTGACCGATTACGTTCTCGAAAAGCCATTTGTACTGCTCGTCTGTGATTCCGTCGTTCAGAGGAACGTTGATGGCGTGATGGGCTCCAGGGTTGTGCTCGTTCTTAGGGCCGTTATCGTCCAGCCCGCCAGTGCCGGGGAAGAAGTTCAAAGGGTCGTATTTGTGAAATGACACTGTCATTACACGGTCAGTGGAGTAGAAAGCCTCCTCAACGCCGTCTCCATGGTGAACATCGATATCGATGTAGAGGACGCGTGGGTAACACCGCAGCAGCTGAAGAATGGCAAGGACGATATCGTTGATATAGCAGAAGCCAGATGCTTCAGCCTTCTTCGCGTGATGAAGGCCGCCTCCCCAAGAAACAGCAATGTCAGATTGCTTGGAGCAGATCTTCCGTGCAGCGTCGAGCGAACCGCCTGCTGACATGGAGCAGTAGTCGTAGAGGCCCTCAAAAAGGGGACAATCGGAGCCACCCAAATTAAACTTAAGATCCGGGTTGGCATTATCGACGTCCCTTGGTACGGGCTCAGGGAGAACCGTACCCAGAAAGTCCAAGTAGTCGTCAGAGTGGAAGGAGTTCAACTCTTCGTAAGTCGCAGCTCGGGCAATGTAGTTGTCCATGGCGAAAGACATGCCATATGATGAGATGAGACTCTTGGACAGGGTGAGACGCCAGGGCTTCATGGGGTGAGTCTGGCCGAAGTGATGCTTCTCCATCTCGGGATTGCAATGAAAAGAGACGGTGTAGCCTTTCGGACGAGTTATTCCCGATTCTAGCGCTGTGCGCTTGATCTTGTTGTAATACTTGGCTTCATCAAGTTCGCTGGCTTTACCCAGAGGTGTGTACGCCTCGACAATATCATCTTTGTCGGCCCTGTGGGGAAGATAATTAGGCTTCGGTACACGAAATCTGTAGCCCTTCGCATTTGTGGTGATGTCGTCCATGGTGAATGCGGCGGGTTGACCGTCAGAACGACCGAGGGGAGGCCAAGGCGTTGACTGGGATGGTTCGCGATTCGATGATGGGGTCGGATATTGGCAACGGGTAGGCTTTGCAGAGATGAGATGATAAATCAACCGGGGGAAAAACTGCGGACAACGCGCTCTTCACTATGGCGAATCGCTAAGCTATATTGTTTTTGTTGAAAATGGTATCGATTTTGCCGAATCTGTGCAGCTCAACCACGATGTCGTCTGGTTTTGCTTGGTGATGCTGACGGGAGATTTCCATCCAAAAGCTTGAGTGGAGGTGCAATTGGATGAGATGTGCCGATGTGACAGCCCAGTGCCACCGAGATATCCACAGCCCGACGTCCTGCAAGGGCCACTCAGAAGCACCGTGTGGTGAGTACCCACTTAGGAACCTACCTTATGTAGGTACCTTAGGTAAGGTACTGCGTACAAACCTACCTATAGGTACCTTAGGTACTTGTACCTAGATGGTCTCAAGGAGAAGACTTCTCCAAGAAGACTAGCGCCGCCTGCATCAGCCTCAGTGTGGCTAAACTTGGAGGTTTCTGGTCGTTCCTGAAATTGATCCAATCCTATCTTTGCTACCTTGAAGCTTGTTTGATGGTCGAATTTGTTGCTCATCGAAGGTCTGGTATACCATTCCGGTTCTCCATGCGGCTGCCAGCTCCAGCCAGGTGCACCTTATTGAAGTAGAAGTCACAGTGCAGCTCGAAGCCCACCTTGAACGTGCAAGGGCCAATCACAGGCTCCACGCTACCTAGGTAAGGCCCAAAGACGACGGGACCTATGTACTTCGTACCTGGCCTACCAAGGGTCGGAGGCTAAAACTCCCGTCTCCGCCTGTCTCGTAAGTCTCAGCCCAGCCAACTGGCAGCTCCCGTCGCAAACTTGCCCGCCGCCAAACCCAACGCGACACGCACCAGCCGATTGCCCTAGCCTGCCCACTGCAAACTGGGCCGTCAAACGTGATTCCAGCCTCTTCCAACCCCACCCTCGCGCGTCGAAAAAAAATTCAAGTCGCTTCTCAGCAGGGACTTATTATTTAATAAAAAGCATTCCGGGATCACAGCCAGGGCCCGACCGTCGTCGCGACTCGCCTCGCTTTGCCTTGCATATCTGGTCTGGAGCTCTCGTCGACTCGCTGCCTGACTCTGACTTGATCAGTCCTGAGTCTGCCCGTCGGTCCAATCTCAACCAGGTGAGCCAAGCCAGTCACTACCTAAGCACACCGTTCGTTGTTGCGGAGGATCGTGCCCTAGTCTTCCCTGGCATTCTTTTTCGCTGCTCAGAGTAACCCAAGTGCAGTCAAGGCAGATCATTCATTACTGTCCTCTGTCGGTTCATGGTTCGTTGTTCTTGCCCGAGGTCTGCTCTGGACTCAACCCACCCGCCGGTGGTGTGCTCCGCTCCGCGCCGCGCCGCGCCGTCATACTGAGTGCCACTATTCCCACCTGCCTGCATCTGCTGTTGGCTCCTTGCTCTACTCCCCACTTGCTCTGCTTTGCTTCACCATCCTCTGCTCTATCTTATCTTGCCCCTTCTCTGATGACCTCAGGTCACGAGGGCTTCATCACTCTTTACCTGTCCTTCTTTGTCTCTAACCCTGCCTCCCTCACGCCGTCGCCCTCCTTGTCGCCGTGTCTTTCGAGCACCTTGGTTGCACATCCGCATTGCATCGCCATCCGCGTCGTCGCTCCGTTGCCCGCATCAACATCTGCATACTTGGGACGCATCATTGACTCGAGATGCCTAGAGACGATTTGTCCATCGACTTCGTCAAGAGGATGCCACAGGCCGAGGCCCTCGACCCGGCCATCATCCTCGACGACTGGATCAACCGCGTCCAGAACCTCCCCGAAGAAATTCGCTTTCTGCAGGACGAGATCGCCGATAAGGACCGCCAGTACTATGACTGCGTTAAGCTGATCGAGGATCGCGATGGCAAGATACAGAAATGGATCAAGGCTAACGGCAGCCACGAGACAAACCCGCGGGAGGAGGGGATGAGAGCGCAGATGCGCGAGAACTTCATGCGCGCTGACCAACTCGCCACCGAGAAGATTGCTTTAACTCAGAAGCTGCAACTTATCATGGACAAGCATTTGCGAAACCTTGACCAGCACATCAAGTTGCTCTACGACCGAGCCGAACCTGGCTTCAACGACCCTGATGAATGCCCATCACTGCTCCGGCCGAGTGCGGCAAACCATTCGGCACCGTCCGCCAGGTCCATCAACCCTGCCAGCCACTTGGCCGGCGCCATTACCGCGACTCCTCTCAACCCGATCGTCAACTCGGCAAGTCCTACTACGGCGCGACCCGGAAACCCTCAGATCCGGAACACCATGTCACAGCCGCACGCTTCTTCCGCCCCCGCGACGCCGGCTGCCGCCAGTATCATAATGAACCGCCAGGCCAGGGAAAGCTCAGCGGGGCCGGGCAGTGGTGCACCTAAGAGGGGCCCAAGATCGAATTCTGGACTGGGCAGTCTACCTACAACGTCGAGCGGATTGGCAAGACATTCGTCACTGGGTCCGGGTACACCAAAGGGCGCCACAACCACTGGCCCGGGTGGTACCGTGCGGGCAGGCAGCGCTGGGCCCAGGTCGTCTTCTACAAAGGCTGCCAGTATATCAGGCATCAGGAAAGGAACACCCGGCGCGGCAAACCGAAAGAAGGGGAGTGTTACCAATGGGCACAAGTCATCCTTGTCGAGAGTGAAGAAGGCAGGAAGCCGTAATTCTCCCGCATCGACGGCCGAAAGCGAGCTGTCGGATGCCGAGAGTGGCAGTGGGGACGATGGCGACCGCAGCAGGATTGACCGCACTAGCGGAACACCAGCGCGAGATGGCAAGGATGGAGACGGCGATGACAGCATGCTCGACGCTGAAGATGACGAGGCTGGCGACGACAAGAAGTATTGCACGTGTCAGAACGTGAGCTTCGGCGACATGGTGGCGTGCGACAACGAGGACTGCCCCTATGAATGGTTTCACTGGTCGTGCGTCGGCCTCAAGAGCGAGCCCAACGGAACATGGTTCTGCCCAGTGTGCACGGAGAATATGGAGAAGGAAAAGCTACAGAAGAAGAAATGAGAGCGACAACGAAAAGGCTCCCGGTTCGAGCGTGATCATACCACTGGGAGGCTGAGTGCATGGCCAGCTATCGGTATCAGTTCGTTGCCACCCCAAATGGATTCGGGCCGGTCGGCAACTAGGAATCGGCGTTTGGGCATCAGAATATGGCTATGGACGATCTAGCTTCAAAAGAGGAATGACAATAAATACCCCGTTTACTTGCTGGTCGTTAGAGTTAAATTTGTGTTGAAGTTGCCTACTCGGGTTGTGATTCGCCCCCAAGAATGGCAGCTCTTTGAGAAGCCGAGGAAGCACTATCGGACCCCCTTCAAACTCTAGCCCGTCTGCAAGGCCAGTCCCTTGGTAGTGGTGTGTGCATAAGCTCAAGCACAGCTGGGCCTGCCCCCCACGTGGGACGCATGAGAGAGCCTCATTTGATAGTGGTCTGTTCTCAATGACAGTTCATGTGCAGATTCGAATTGCGTTCACGTCCGTCGTGCACTATTTTCGGACTCGGGAGGTTGATGACAATTCTCCAATTATTTCGCTTCTGTGAGCCCCTGCGTCGAAAGACTAAGGGTAACCTGCAGATGATTGCGAGGTCCCTTTTGTGGAAGAAAGAGTCGAGGCCGTTCGGGAAGACCAGCTGAGAATGCCGTTATCGAAAATGGTATCACAGGGCAAATTGCGCTGCAGGACGTTTTGGGACGAGAGCGACAGGGATTTGGTATCGTGGTGGTGGTGGTGGTAAGCAAAGGCCGACCGGGTTGGATCGCCTCTGGGCTTGCTTTTCCAGGGCTGAAGGGGGGGAGATATCCAATCCTGGCGATGGCCGGCTAAGCTCCCCTGAATTTTCGCTCTCGCTGCTTAAGTGAAGCCTGGCCCTGAAGGGCGCGATCGTGATTTGATGAACGAGGTTGTCTTCCTTTTTTTCTTTGGTCCCAACGGTCGACTCAAAGTAGTTACCCACCGTGTAACATGTGTAATCAAACTCCCGACCAGACGGGACGGATTTCTACGGGGACCCTTCCCTGAGTTGCTGGTTGGGATTTGACTAAAGACGACGGGAGTCCAAGTGGGAAGTGACCCGCCCGGGGCGCAGATGCCGGCACTCAGGGGGCGGCGGTTCAGAGCACAAGTTACTGCGTACAAGAAACCTGTTAGGTTGTCAGGTCTTGTACATCGGAGGTCGCGAGGCGCGAGAATTCGGAAAATGTCCCGAAGAAGCCCGGTGGGACGTGGACATGCAACGCATCTACCATTGAGACATCTTGATTTGAATACGGTGATCAAGGGTGGTGTTGGAGGCAAAACACCAAAAAGAACAGTTTATAGCAGAGCCTCTTGTTGGACGGGGTGTTGGCGCGACCAATCGAGCGGCATCGGAAACATCAGGCTGGGCAAGAATTCGATGTGGAACAGGTGTGGTTGTAGGCGTTTCCGGCCGGTGGGCGGTCAGCGCAGCCAACTGTCTTCCACTTTCACTTCAACTTCCATTTCCACCTGCGACTGCGACTGCGACTGCGACTGCGACTGCGACGGAGGCGTGATGGGGGAACGTCGGCGAGAAATGGCGGATGCCGCGTGAGCATCTCGGAGTGTCGCGCTGTGGATTCGAAGCGTGAATTGGCGGTGCACTCCGACTCAATGGGCCCGTATGTCGAGGATATACGATGCGCGCTGTTAGATCAAAAGAGGTCACTGCCATACCTTGGTCTCTTGAAGAAATGGGTACGGTCAGGTGCGCTTATTCGTACTCCCGAGGACACATTGAAGTTTCTCGACCAGCTCATCTTACATTCAGCGGGGATGTTGGCCTGTTGAGCGGTGGAGGTGATATTTCAGGATCCCAATCATGATTAGCGTAGCGGAGAGACAATGTAGCGAGAAGACTGCTCGGCCCGCAGAGTATGGAGACAACACTGTGAAGCACCCTTTTTTAGTGCATGCATTGCCAGGGAGTTACTGGTTCGGACGGCTCACCCGTAATGCGTCGGTCGTGAGAACCCCGGTTTGTTGCATGTTGGTTTCTGGAGACGCGGACGGCGAGAGTCAGACATGGCTGGCATTTGGATGTCTTGTGTACCTGAAAACCGACTTGAACGAGGTCCGAGTTGGGCTTGATGTAGGTACGGAATCGAGCCGGGTCGTTCTGCGGTCCAAGTTGAATTGACAAGAGCGAGTGACATTTTTGACGTGCGGCAGATATCCGGCGGACATCCTTCAGGATCTGCACCTTAGACAAAGAGGCTTGATAACGAGCGAGATGCACAGTAAGTATTTCTCAGCTCTTTTCTCGCCTCTAGCTTCGTTTCTCTCTGCTTTTCTTCTTCTTCTTCTTCCGCCCGCCTAAGCTGCATCTCTTCCGTCTCGTACAGCAGCTGCCTCCCTCGATTGGGCGTCGCTAGTTTGAAGCGCCACAGGGGTATCGAGAAGGCGGTGGCCAGGCCCTGTCCGGACTGGTGGAGAGTTGTAACAGAACGGACTGGAATGGCTCGAGGAAGCATGTCGGGTACCTTCCTCTAGTCTCAGGCACAGGCGGGAAGTGAAGAAGATCCGGGTCTCTCAAGGCATTTTCTCCAAACTGGAGACAGTGAATACGAAGCGGGAGCAGGTAATATGGTGACAGCGCGAAGTGAGGTTGGGTATATGGACATGAGATATCCAGCGGGGAGGGGGCGAGAGCATAAGGCAATTCAGTTCGTCCAGGGAATCGAAAAGCTTCGATGGATATTTATTAGATGCTCCAAAGTGCAGGAAAGGAAAGGCAAGGAAGGTACCTGTCTAGTATAGGTGTGGAAGGTACGGTGAGTGCGGCCCCCCTTCTAAGCGCCCCTCCCACCTCTACCCCTCTACCTACCTACCTACTCTAACGTTACCTTACCTACCCAGGTAGCATCCATTATCCAGCGTCAGGTAAGGTATCCAGTGTCCCAGTGTCCCAGTGTCCGTCCCAGTGTCTCCTCCGGGAGGAACCAGATAAAATGAAAATTGGCAAATGCGAACTGGGTTCCCACAGTGATATCACCGCTATAAAGGGAAATCCCCGTCCACCTCGCCCACCTCTTGTTCTCTGAAGTCTCTCCTTTTTTTCCTTACTTCCCATTCCTCGCACCTAATTCTCCCACCAACACTCGCTCGTTGTTTGTTGTCGTTGCCTTCGCTTGGTGCTGCTGCTGTAAGTCCGTCTCTCCTCCAGGTCACTGTCACTGCTGCCCGCCGCCGTCACCGCCGATCTCTGGATCGCGTGTCTCCAACCACAAAGCAGAGCCCCCCTTGGTCCCAAGAAAAGCAACTCAGTTCGCCTTCCTCCCCCATTTCACTTCCCCACCCTCCCCAAGCAACCTCCTTGCCTCACTTTGCGTACCTTACTTTTTGGCTCCTTATCATCACATGGAGAAGCTCACATATTACGTCAGGCTACTCAGATACTTCCCTGCTACCGTACGCTCTACCCCGCCGTCCGCGATCTCAACTGCTGCCTTTTCCCCCTCCTTCCGCCATTTTCTCCCCCTCCAACCTTGGAAAAACACCTCTCAATCTTTGTTTGACGCAGTCTTCCACTTTGGTTCTATCTACTGACGCAAAGAACAACTAGATCTCTATTTTCCACTTGCGGACCGCGTTCAACGTCTTTCACAATGGCCCAAGCGATCAAGAGCGCTCTGCCCACTCACCTGAAGTCTCCTCTTGGAGGCCAGGGCAAGAGCGATGACGCCGAGTTCACCACCCGCCACCACGGCAAGACGAGGTCTCACATGGTACATATTCTCCTCTCTCAATTTTTCCATGCGTTGGACGAAGCAGTCTGAGATAGAATGACGAGGCTCTGCTCCCACCACGAGAACGCCACGAAAGGGGAGTTGTGTGATTTGAGAGTGTTAACCTATTCACCTAACTCTCGCTTAATGTTCCGCAACTGGCCAATCGTATGTTTTATGAGGAGTGCGCTTGACTGCTTGCCCTCCAGCGTCGACTGCCATCGCGGGACAGAGAGTGGGCGAGGCTTTAGAGCTCCTACAGGCTCCAAAGGGCCCCGCTGGAATGATGGGAAATGCGTTCACTCCAGCAGGCGATCTTCTCTGTCTACAACAGACCTTGATGGCTACTTGGGGGAGAAAGACGAGCATGCCGGAATCCAAGTTGGCTCTGCCGCACATCATTTGATGAGCTTCAATCCGCCCCGCTCATCAGGGGCTGTGACTTGAACAAGGTCTCGAGTGCGAACATTACGCTGACAATCCCAAGGCTTTCGAGAACACCTCCACCAGCGTCGCCGCTGCCCAGATGCGCAATGCTCTGACCAACCTGTCCGAGACGGTCACCGACCCGGAGCAGAAGAAGGTCAGTCACAGCACCGAAACTGCCAGCTCTCAAGGCCCACTGCTAACCCATGCCATAGCTCTTCGAGACCGAGATGGACAACTTCTTCGCCCTGTTCCGTCGCTACCTGAACGACAAGGCCAAAGGCAACGCTGTGTAGGTATACACGCCAAGATATACAATGGAGAGGAGCTGACGAGTAGCAGCGACTGGGACCGCATTGCTCCCCCTGCCCAGGGCCAGGTCGTCGACTACGAGGACCTCGCTAACTCCGAGTCCGTTCAGTTCCTCAACAAGCTGGCCGTCCTGAAGCTCAACGGTGGTCTCGGTACCTCCATGGGCTGCGTCGGTCCCAAGTCCGTCATCGAGGTCCGTGACGGCATGTCCTTCCTCGACCTTTCCGTCCGCCAGATCGAGTATCTCAACCGCACCTACGGCGTCAACGTTCCCTTCATTCTCATGAACTCGTTCAACACCGACGACGACACTGCTTCCATCATCAAGAAGTACGAAGGTCACAATGTTGACATCCTGACCTTCAACCAATCAAGATACCCCAGAATCCTCAAGGACTCGCTGCTGCCCGTCCCGAAGAAGTACGACTCCGCCATCAACGACTGGTACCCTCCTGGTCACGGTGACGTCTTTGAGTCCCTGTACAACTCCGGCATTCTCGACAAGCTTATTGAGCGTGGCATCGAGATTGTCTTCCTCTCCAACGTCGACAACCTGGGTGCCGTCGTTGACCTCCGCATCCTCCAGCACATGGTCGAGACTGAGGCCGAGTACATCATGGAGTTGACCAACAAGACTAAGGCCGACGTCAAGGGTGGTACCATCATTGACTACGAGGGCTCCGTCCGTCTTCTTGAGATTGCCCAGGTACCCAAGGAGCACGTCAACGAGTTCAAGTCTATCAAGAAGTTCAAGTACTTCAACACCAACAACATCTGGCTGAACTTGAAGGCCATCAAGCGCGTCGTGGAGAACGATGAGCTTGAGATGGAGATCATCCCCAACGGAAAGACCATCCCCGGCGACAAGAAGGGCGAGTCGGACATCTCTATTATCCAGCTGGAGACTGCTGTTGGTGCCGCTATCCGCCACTTCAAGAACGCCCACGGTGTTAACGTTCCCCGTCGCCGCTTTTTGCCCGTCAAGACCTGCTCTGACCTGATGCTCGTCAAGTCTGACCTGTACACCGTCAAACACGGCCAGCTCCAGATGAGCTCCAGCCGTTTCGGTGATGCTCCTCTTATCAAGCTTGGCAGTGACTTCAAGAAGGTCTCTGACTTCTCCAAGCACATCCCCTCTATCCCCAAGATCATTGAGCTTGACCATCTCACCATCACTGGTGCTGTCAACCTCGGCCGCGGTGTGACGCTGAAGGGTACCGTCATCATTGTGGCGACAGAGGGCAGCACAATCGATGTTCCCCCCGGGTCCATCCTTGAGAACGTGGTTGTCCAGGGTAGCTTGCGCCTGCTTGAGCACTAAGGAGCTTGCGCAGTTTGTATTTTGAGCGTCATAAAGCAGATATCACGATGCTCTGCAGCATCTTGGATGACGGTCTGAAAGCGCAATGGGATAATAGAAATAAAAACCTTCCCCAAAAGGCGGCACCTGCATGCCTGTGGCAAGCAGCAGTATGAGACTCGATAGCATTTTAATAGGCAGCACTGCATGTTTGTGCTTTTCATGAACCTTTCTTTTGCGCCCTACCCCTGTGACTATACTTTGTAACAGAATATTGTACCGGTGAGGTGCAGGTTGATAACCGGTGTGCAGCCAGCCGGATTGCAAGCAACCATCTCCGGGTGGAGGTGCCTACCTGGCCTGTAATCCATCTCAATTGGCGCTGACTAGCGGTGAGGTGGGAAAAGAAACGACTCGGGCGTGCGACTGCATAGCGGTCCATGGTCGAGGCCCTGGGTATACTGCATGACTTGTAGCTGCCGGTTTCCGCGCAGGTGTTTACGATATTATGCGTCGCTGCGAATATGAAGACCTTGTCGACCTTTTTCCCATGCGGATTCGCCGATGGCTAAGATTTGACTGATATATTAAGCCTTTGACTTACCAGCAAGAAATAGTAGCCCAAGTCCCACCAACCCCTTTAAGGCTGAAGACTTCATTTGGTGTCTCTCTCTCTTTGACAAACGCGGATTACCCTGCCACAAAGCAAGACCAATCCCCTCTCATTGCTTCCCAATTCCTTCAGTGGCAAGATTACTTACTGTATCCTACCCTTCACCTTGTCAACTCCACTCCTCCCCGATTGCGGGCATTAGGTCGACTTTCTGCTGCCGAGACCCCGCAGCAAAGCGAGCCGGGAAAGTCAAGCTGAGCGAGCCATGGGTAGCCTATACAAATCGCCGGCCTTGCCCTATTGGCAAGTCAACGTCCCGCCGGAGCACCGGACCGACGAGTGCCCGGAGGGCCTCCGCAACCTCTCAGCCAAGGACGTCGGCATCCTCAGCACGCCGGACGCCGAATACCGGCCGCAGACCTGGGAGCTCGTGCGCCGATTCGTCGACACGAACCGCCTCGACTTGTTCCAGCGTGTGCCGTCCGAGCTGCGGCGGTATCGCCTGTTCATACACCATTTGATCCGAGAGCACGGCAGCGTGATGAACTTTGTGCTGCGAGACCGCTTGGGCTGGGAGGAGCCGTTGGTGCCCGAGGGCAGGCCGTTTGCCCTGGAGGCGGACTTGAAGATCTTGGTGAACGATTGGCCGTACGGCATCGATCAGCGGATCGTGCATCTTGTTGTGTGGACCAAGTTTGAGCTGGAGGAGGATCTGGCTACGGGGGACTTGACGGAGAAGGCGAGGGGGGAGATCGAGGCCTATGTCGACAAGACGTTCCGGGCGAGGACGAAGCTCAACTCGGTGAGTCGATTGATTTCTTGGAGTCTGGGCGCTGAGATCTTGCTAACGGGACGGTGCAGGTCATCTGGTTTAAGAATTGGAGGAGTCTCAAGTCTGTTCATGCTGTGGAGCATTTCCACGTCATGCTCTTCAATCCTGATCCTGGCTTCATTCGGGAAATCACCAACGGAGATGTGCCCCAGTGTGAGAGATTCCAGACGTGGTGCTGAGGCAGACTATTTGCCTTCTTTCACGAGAAAGGGAAAAATGGTATGCAAAAAGCGAGTACACGGGATCGCCGTCGTCATCAGCACTTTAGTCGAGCAGAGGATCGATGATGGGCTTTGGTTTTGGGAAATTCTAGTTTAGTATGACTGGTCGTTGACAAGCTCTCTGTACTCTACTCGCGACGCCGCGGCCATCGTGATGGCCGTCGGTTTCTCCATCGTCACTTTGATTACCCAGCCATCGGAGGAGCCCCTCCTAACCCCCTTCATGCCCGATTTGATGCTGCTCGTGATGGCAGGGCCGAGAGCTTCCAGTGTCTCGAAGGATGAGTCTCCTAGAGTCTGTTTTTTTTTTTTACATTCGTCAGTTAAATCGATAGGAGGGATACACAAAACAACAGAAAGCAGGATTGGGGGAAGATTCGTAGACCAACCTTGACCACAATAGACTCAATATAAACATAGACATCATCGCATTCGACAAACCCCTCGATCTCCACATCCACCACAACCACCTGCTTCGCCAGTCTCTCGTTGTCGTTCACGCCGACAAGAGTCGGGACACGCAGTTCGTGGTGGCGAAGGCATATGCTCCCCTTGTCCATGTGACCATCTGGACCAAAAACGCCAGACACTGTTTGGCTGATACCGCTACCGAGAAGGGATGCCTTGGGCAGCGTGACGCTCAGGTTCATGTACCGGATCGTTGACAGCTTACCGCTCAAAAACGAAGCAGCTACTTTTTCCTCTTCAACGTACTGACCGTCCATGGTCATGCCCGTTAAATCAGTCCAAATTTGTCTCACGGAATTTTCCAGACTGACGTGCGAGGCAGCAGCAGACTGAGACTTCTTATTGATGCCCTCCAGGCTGGCAAGGATGGCTTTGGCGAGCAGGCCGTAATGCACTGTGTCGTCGCTCACGCGGTCAGAAGAGGACGCGGCGTCGAAGGGCTTTGCCATTGACAGCTCTGCCGAAATGACGACAGGCTGCGTCTTGTTCTCGCGACCCCATGCATCGGTACCTGCTTGGATCGTTCCTTGAAGGTCGCGGACGCGGACCACCGCAAAAGGTTCGCCAGCCTCGGCGCGGACCTGCCATGATGAGGTGAAAACTGTCATGTCGAGGTCATGTGTCGTTCTCTGGTCAAGCCGAAAGCGATGTTGGAGGTCGATTTCAAGCTGGCTGTGGATGATTCAATTCCGATCGTCGAATTTGACGCAGGTCGGAGGGAGAGTCATCCGCGTTGGAAAGGGCGATTTTACCACCTAAGCACTGGGCACCGAGGTCATTAGGCAGGTCCCACCCCTACATAGGTTCAACACCACCTACCTACCTCAAGTTATATGGAATCCGCAAACGCACCCAATTCCCAGTACAAGAAGACATTGAGGATATTTAGCTTGTTGCGGCAGGACGCAATTTACTTGTCACTATTGGCTGCTTTAAGAAAGATATCATAAACAGGCAAACTTTTCCGACCGGGATGTTACAAACAAAAATCATGTTTTGGCCAGTTCCACAACACCACGCAGGCCATACAATGCGACAAAGTAGCAACCACGCGATGACAACGACCAGTTTTAATATGCATGAATAGCGACGCTCATCCATCAGTTACGTCCAACCGCCGCCATGGCCTCCTGTTCCAGCATCTTACGCCTCAGACCCCTGACCCTCATCGCCACGTATCCGACCAGGAGAGTCCCGACTGCAAAACCTGCTGAGAGCAGTATCACGTTGACCGGGATAGGGTCACCCTCAAATGTTTCATGGAATAGAACATCCAGTCCCGACTGGAAGAAGTTAAAGAGACCGGAGAGGCATATGATGGTGCCGTACACCGTACCAAAGGTCTCAAAGCCGAAGACCTTGGCAGTGTAGTCGGAGACTGCGGTGTAGTAGAACGGTCGGTACAGCACAAACAGGCAGACCTGGATGTAGGCTGCCCACACGTTGTTGATGACGCCAAGTACACCGATGGCCGTGGCGGTAGTCACAAGCGCGGCCAGGACAGTGACGGTGCTATTGTGGTCGAGAAGTATACCGATGAATGGAATGGACAAAATGCCTCCCACTGGCAAAGCAACGTCGAAAAAATTGTTGATCTCGACCGCCTTGTCGTGGTCTCCGAATATGACCTCGTACTGGGACCTAATCGTAGCGACGAAGTAGTTAATACGGAGCATCTGAATCACCGTGAACAGACAGATGAGAATAAACCAAGGCGACGCAATCTGCCTCAGCACCGTCCGGTTGTGCATCACTCCCCAAACCCCTGACCTCTCGTTCTTCTGCTCCTTGCGGATATGTTTGTCGCCGTTCTGGGGTCCGAGAAGTTGCTCGATATCCGCCACGACCGACTCACGGGCCTGACGACGCTCTTCACGAAGCAACGCCGTATTCTCATCGACTTGGTCGTCATATGGCGTCGCATCGGCGTCGCTGCCTGCCTCAGCTTCCTCTTGCTGCTCCACAAGTTCTCCCACCGTCTTGTAAGACTGCTTTGGCATAAGTGTGAGCTGGAAAACGATGATAATGACCGGTACGATCAAGTAAACCATAAAGAACTTTTCGTGACCAAAGTTTCCATCTGTGGCCTGGAAGATCAAGCGATAGAGGAGAAACAAGGCGCTGGAGGCGTCGAAAGCCCCAGTCAGTAGCGCAAGGATGAGGCCCGAGTGCTTAGGGAAAGCATTTGATAGTTGGAAGGACGATATATACGTGAACGGTCCGCCCAGCGCGAGTGCAAGATATCCAATAAGGAAGGCATCGAATGGGAGTCTCTTGGCATTTGCCATCAGCAGAGAGCCAGTAATCAAAAACAAGCTTCCCAAGATACCGCAGACTCGAGGGCCGAAATGGTCGAGAATAGCACCGACTGGCAACGCAGCGACGTTAGTTCCCACGGCGGCCACCGTGAACATCAAGTTGAGACGGATCTCCACGCAAGCATCGTCTGGGGTCGTCGAGTCGGGGCTATCCGCGGAGCAGACGTCGCTGTAAGCGCCTTCCCGCTTGAGAACGGGCTTCAGAGCCGCGAACCCAAAAGCGATGCCAGCAGCGAACAAACAGTAGACCACCGAGACGACGATTTGGACTGCACAGATTGTCAGCCATTAGGGTGTCCACATCCAGTACAGCATGCAGTCGGCTAGATGCGCATGGCAAGCAAAAATGGCAATATACTCACGAAGTCTCTTCCATTGTGGAACTTCAAAGGCACCGACAGCGAGAACAGTGTCGGGCTTGTCCGCAGCAGGATCCCATTGATCTGGCAAAGGATTAAAGCTCAGTTTTCCAACTCGTACGCTCGAGGCATCGCTGCCTCGTCTGGATCTCTGGCCTTGAGGAACGAATTGGAAGGTTTCGACCGATGCGACACGGTTCAACGACATGACGGCGGAGGCTAGTATTTTGGTCTATTGAGGACGGGAGGGTCTTGAACGGCCGACAGCTGCTCTGGAGGAAATTCCTCAACACCTTAGCTGCAGATGAAGCTGCCGCATGAGTCGAGCAAGAGAACCCGGCCAGCTATCGAAGCGGTGTCGCTGAAGCGCCAATGGTAAAGCAGGATAGCAATAAGATTCCACGAGCTGGTTAGATCGGGGCTTGAAGGAAAGCCAGCGCGGGCGATGTCGAGAAAATGCTAGTTGTCGATAGAAGCTGAGGTCAGGGTATCTCTTCGACACAGTGCTTTCTTTGTTTGCTTTGGCGTGAACCTCGGACCAGGACAACTTGGTTGGAAACGCGGGGTGTAGCAAGGACTGCGTTGTTACGGTAGCACAGGGAAGGATCAGGTTCGAGGAGGAATATGAAGAGGCGTTGATGAAGAAATATGATGGGTGCCGGATCTCCCACCAAAACCCGGCGGTACGTGTGAGAGAAAAAGTTTCGTCGTGGACGAGCAGTCAGGTGGCGATGAAGAAAAGCTCCGGGAGCGTGGGGGCCAGGAAGTTGAGAGAGAGATGCTGCAGCTGCTCCTTCGCAGCTCCTGCAATACAATGCAGGCTGAAATTTCTTTCCAATAGAAAGATGTAAACTGGGCTAGGTATTAAGCCCAGACCTTGTCTGGCACGCACTCTCTTGCTTCGACTTCTCGCGCAGACCGTGGTCTGTGGAGTCCTGTCCAAACAAGAGGCTGATGAATGGCGAACGGATGAAGGAATTTACGTCGCCCTGTGTATCCGGGAAAAGGGCCACATGATGGAGGCCGAACCGCATGGGCCCGGCAGGGCTCGGGTGGCTTCGCTTGAGGCGTAGAGATGGATTGTCTTACTGTTGAGAGACAAAACCCAGGGGCCGTTGGAACGTTATTGCTACCTACCTTACCTTGTCGCTACCTATACGTATGCGGGTGGGTGCAACTTCCCCACCCTGGGAACAGGGGGCCTGAGGCATAAACCCTGTACTTAGCCCAGAAGACTTGCCCTAATAGATCTTAGCTAGAATAATACCTTTATATATTATATTTGAGATCTCTATATTTTAGGTATAACTAAACTATACTAATATTCTAGTCTCCCCTTCTAGAAACTAAGGAAAATTAACTATATCCTTTTTCTCTCTTAGAGCAGATCACTCTATTTTAATTACTTAATAAGATTACTGCTATTAGTGAGTTACTAATATTATATATACTGCTCTAATTAAAGGGAGTAAAATCTAACTATACTCTATTAATCTAGAGCTTAAGGATATTAGCTCTAACTTAAGAATATTAAACACTAATATTTCTTATTAAAAAGTATTATCCTGGAACTATACTATATAGTTAGAATAACTCTGCTTACTAGAAACTAAGATATTATTATTAGAATAACTACTAAGTAGTAATATATACCTATACTTAGTTTAGTATATATTTAATTATACTAAATATTAAAACTAATTAAAACCTACTTAAGTATTACTAACTATAATATTTTAAGGATTAAGCTTATTAACTTTCTCTAAATACTAACCCCTATTACTAGAATATACCTCTTAGAGCTAAGACTCTAAAACTAATACTTACCTTTATTACTAAATAACTAAAGCTAAAACTATAGATTCTATACTACTTATTACTACTATACTAAAAAACCTTTAACTCTTAGAGTAAATAACTATAAGGGTATAAGTATAGCTAAAGGCCTAGACTAGGGAAGAATAATGACTTCACGCAATAATAGGTATATAGTGGTGTATTAAGTATAACTTAGCTTCTTCCCTAATAGTGTGGGAGCCCCTTTTGAAGTGTGCGTGCATGCGCGAGGGTTCTGCGAGGGTTCTGCGCAAGTTTGGCGCTGCTTACTAATACCCTTACAATTGCCCCCCTCTCTAAGGCCTTAGTCTCTAAGGCTTAAATTAGCTCTTATAGGTTTAGCTGCAGGCTTATTTAAATAATATTCCGTAACAATTTAATCCAATTATCTAAATATCTAAATACTACTTATTTTAGCGTTATTTTAGTGCTTATTTAGTGTGTGTTTAGCAAAAGTTATAATATAATAGAGTTATTGCAAACTTAATATATACCTATTAAATATCTAACTATATAGGATTATTGCAAACTTAATATATATCTATAGTAAATATAGCATAGAGCTATTATAAACTTAATATATATCTATAACTATATAATATAATATTTAGTATAGAGTTATTATAAACTTAATATATATCTATAACTATTATATATCTCAGTAACGCTAAGGATATACTAATTATATGCTAAATAGCAGCTATATAACTATAGTCTTCCACTATAACTATAGTTAATAGTTATCCTCTAATAAATCTAGATATTTAACCTCTTTAATAGTCTATATAGTATTTATAGATATTTTTAGTAATAATATCCTTACTAGTATCTTTAGCACTAGGTTACTGCTAGCTTAATAGTAACACTCCTCTATATGCCCCTTCTAGAAGTAAATAATATAAGTATAGTTCTTCTAGCACTTATCTATAGTATAGTCTATATAACTATATATTATATAGTTTCTAGGGCATATAGTCTTTATAGACTATTTAGTCTCTAATACTTTAGTAATAGCATACTGCTTATAGTATAGTTTCTAAGCTCTCTTAGTAGCTATAGCTATATCTAGCAGCTTCTAGTTATTAAACTGCTACTACTCTAGGTCTCTCTAAACCTACAGGCTTAAGCAGTAAAAAAAGGAAAAAGCTAGTATATAGCTATCCTTATAGGGCGTTTCTAATACCTATAGTATTACTAACTACTTAGTAAAGAAGTAAAGAGGGCTCTAGTCTCTCTATTAGGCTTTATAGAGTAGGCTATATAACTACTACTCTTAGAGGGCTAGGTTAATATAGAATCAGTAAGCAAACACTAAGAAGTTAGTCTATATAGTGTTATAGCTAAGGGTAGGGGCATAGTTTTACTACTATATTTAGAGTATAGGTAAGGTTTTTATAAGTGCTTACTATATATAGTAGCTATTAGAGATATTATAGAGGTTATTTATATCCTATATAGCAGTAAGCTAATCTACTACTTATATAGGAGTAGAGTTCTCCTTAAAGGTAGTATAGGAGTAGGCTAGAGGGTACTTATATTAGTACATAGTTAGCATATAGGCAGTAAGGGTATATAAGAGGTTTGCATAATTATAACTCTAGCATTAGATAATATATAAGAGTTCTCTAATAACTGTATCACTTAAGGGTATAGTTAAAGGTATATTTATAGTTATAGTTAAGGGCATAGCTGTATTACTTATAGTTATTATAGTAGGTGCAGTGGATAAGGCTGGTGAAAAATTTTCACTATTAGTGCTAGTATTAGCAATAGTGCAGCGGGTAGTTAGGTATATAGTTATTATTCCAGGCTAGTCTTCTTAAGATAAGATAGAAGTTATATAATTATAAGGGTATAAGTATAGCTAAAGGCCTAGACTAGGAAAGAATAACGACTTTACGTAATAATAGGTATATAGTAGTATATTAAGTATAACTTAGCTTCTTCCCTAATAGTATAGGAGCCCCTTTTAAAGTGTGTGTGCGTGCGCAAGGGTTCCGCAAGGGTTCTGTGCAAGTTTGGCGCTGCTTACTAATACCCTTATAATAACTAGATATAGACCTAACTATAAAATAACTCTAATTATTAAGGAAACCTCTATAAACACTAACTAACTAAATACTTTATGATTTATTAATAGTATTAAAGATTTAGCTTTAATATTATATAGTTAGTTACCTTTTAGTAGTAACCTAGAAGAACCTTATTACCTCTCCTTTAAGGAGAGTACTTATCTATATTTATATCTCTTCTCTTCTAGTTTATACTACTCTTCTAAATAACCTAGTTAGAATAGATAACTATCTAGTACTCTTACTAATATAATATCCTATTCTATAATAGTAAGTTAGTAACTATTTAGAGCTATCTATTAAGCTTAGAGCTAAGATAGTTTTTAAGGAGATACTTATAGTAGTAAGTATAACTATTAGAATTAAAAGCCTTAGAGCTAAATATCTAGCTACCTTAATTTAGATTAAAATTATTAGACTTACTAGAGTTACTACTACTCTATACTATATAATTAGAACTAAATATTCTTAATACCTAACTTTATAGGTTTTCCCTCTTTTAATAATAGATTAATAGCTAGATAGCTAACTTACTTACTTTTTAAATTTAAGAAAGTAGGTCTAGACCCTAACTAAGTTCTAGTCTAAGTTATTAAAGCTATTAATATATTCTATAATAGCCCTGCTACTGCTTTTTTAGATAACTCTCTATAACTAGTAGATATTATTATATATACTAAGATAGAGAGAGAAGTGTCCCTTTTAGATAGAGCTAAGCTAGAGCAAGCTTTATATAAGTAATTCCCTCTCTAATTAAATAATAGTTCTAAGAAAACTACTAATATTACTACCCTTAAGTAGAATAGCAGAGAATCTCTATAAGCCTATTATAGTAGAGCTAGAGTAATACTATACTAATCTAGAGGTTTAGACCCTATTATAGGCTTATAAACACCTAGTAAGGCTAAGGAAATAGTTCTAAAATAGCTAATTTAATAATTTATTAATAGACTAGCTAATAAAAAGCTTTATAAAGCTACTATAAATAGAGCTACTATAAAAGCTTTAAGCTTAGTAGCTATCTATAATATAATAATAGATACTTAATAAGTTTTAAAAAACTAGTATAAAGCTAATTAGATTTACTATAAATAGAAGCAATTTCACTTAGTTAAGTAGATATTTATAGATTAGAATAATAGAATCCCTATTAATATACTCTTAATCTAGTATTTTAGCTATATATTCTTAGAACTAAATATACTAAATAGCTTTACTTCTTAACTATTTATCCCTTAATAGTAGTTTTTAGTATTTTTAGTACCTCTCTTTTATATATTATATTAGGTAAATATCTTAAATTGCCTAGCCTAGAATAATTAGCCTTTAAGTAGTTATAACTAGCAGTTAAATAATTACTAGTAACCCCCCTATTAGTCTCAGACCTATATAATAGCTTAGTACTAATAGCTCTAGACTTAGTAGTAGCAGAGCTTAGCTCTATAAGGTTAGGATTATTAAAATAGATTATATTCTTAATACCTTCTCTAAAATTAGCAGAGCTATAAGAATACTAACTAGAGAGATAGATTAGGTTAGAGTAACTAAGTAATAATATAATAACTATTATAGTTTACTTAGCACTAGTTCTAGAATTAAAGAGATACCTTATAGCTAAGAAATTAAAATATTTTATTTAATGCTTAGCATAACTAAGTAATAAATAGATAGAATTATAGTAATAATAGTATCTAAATAGTATAGAACTTTAACTATATAGACCTAAACTTACCTAGTATCCCCCCTTAAAGCTTATCTAAAAACCTATATATAAATAGCTCTAAATTACTAAACTTAAAGAAGTAAGTTTATATTAAATATAGTGAGGAAGGTTATATTTTACCCCTATATAAAAACCCTTCTCTATCTGCTTAGGAATAAGCTATATTAAAGGCTGTAATCTTTATATTACTATAAAGCTAGAATTAAAGCTTTATACCTCTAGTTAGGAAGATTAATACCTATTTAGTTTAGCTCTATTTAGCTAAGCACCTAGCTTAAAAGCTTATATATAACTATAATAAACTTTTAAATACTTAGAATATATCTAAACTAGGCTTTATTATAGAAACTTAGACTTATAGTATATTCTAACCTAAATTACCTAGCATAGTGAACTGCTTAGGTCTATAAGATAAGATAAACCTAAAAACTATTATTAATATATAACCTGCTAAAGTAGCTAATAGCCTTAAAGGATATATTAGTAATATAATAATAAACCTAATCTTAGAACTAAATAAATAAGTCTAGTTATTATTAAACTTTATCTCTACTACTCTAGAAACTAATACTAGCTAGGTAAGCTAAAAGAATATAGTCCTTAAGCCCTTAGATTAGGGAGGTATTTAGAAGAAACTATACTAGGTGGGTGAGTAATATTTAAGTATATCTCTAAGAGACTAGAGTATAAGAGAGAGAGAGCTAAAAGCTTATAAAGCTAAGAGGAATTAGGAGGAACCCTAATAACTAATATAGAACTAATCTTCTAGATTAGATTATTATTAGTAAAAGCTAATATAGGCCTTTAATTAATATTAAATAACTAATATAGAGGATTTAAGGGGGAATACTTAATTAGAATAGTATAGAGTGCTAATAGAACCCCTAAATAATACTACCTATAATAGAAGAAGTTTTATATTAAACTTATTACTAAACCCTCTTTACTAAATAGTGCTAATATAGAAGAAATCTATAGCTAAATAGTGCTAAGGACTTAGTCTTATTATTAGAAGAAAGGGAGCTAGATTTTTTAATTAGGTAGCTTTAGTAGAGAAGATTATAATCTCTATAAACCTGCTTAACTTTTAGTAGATTAGCCTCTAAGAGAGTAAAGAATTTTAATACTTATTAATCTAAGTATATAGAGCTAAGAAGTATAGTAAAAAGATATTAGAATTAGTTAAAAGAAATATTATTAAACCTTTTAGTTAGTTAGATTTAGATATAGCTATTATTACTATAGATACTCCTATAGTAAGCACTAAGAGATTAATATAGTAATATACTTAAACTAGGCTATTTAGAGTTAACTATATAATTTAGATTAGAAAAAACAGTACCTTAAGCTCTCTTCTAGATAAAAATTCTATCTAAGCTAACTAAGAATTAGAGCTAAACCTTATATTCTCTTTATTTATAAAGAGGTATAACCTCTCTATCTATTAACTTAGAGGAATTAGCTTTAATAGTCTCTAAATATCTATTACTAATAACTATACTATTTAAATTAATTATTTTATCACTCTAAATATTATTACCTAAAAGATTAGCTATAAAATCTAGGCTTATATAACCTCTTAGAGGTAAAACTCACTAATTAACTTACTACTTAGCCTATCTTAGCTTTAGTTAGTTAATACCTAAATTAATATATAATATACTATATTAAGGATTAGAGATATCTCTATTAGTAAAGATATAGTAGAAATATAAAAACTAGTAATAGTACCTAACTTAGTATAGTGCTTTATCCTTATACTAGAGACTATTAAGACTTTTACTAAGATACTAAGAGTATTTAATAAATATTTAGACTAAGCTAAGAGATTAGAACTAAACTTTAATAATAAATAGAGTAATAAGATATTTATAGATATATTCTCTTTATCTTTAAACTAACTAATTAGTATCTACCTAGATATATTAGAACTTATACTAAAAGGGATCTGGAAAGGATTAGTAACTAGAATAGAGCTAATACTATTAAACAGAAATATAACTATAAAGTTACTTTTTCACACCTTTATACTATTTCTTTAGTATACTTAATAATTTATGCTCTATATATTACTATAAATAAGAAAATAAAAGACTAGTATAAATATTATAGTTCTCTTAGTATATTAGTCTAAAATAGAGAGATAGAAATATTATAAAGTAATTATAATATATCTATAACTAGACTAGTTAGTAAATTTAGCACTAAACCCCCCTACTATAATCTAGCTAACTTCTCTACTAAAAGACGTATTAAATATAGAGAGACTAACTTTTCTATACTATTAGCTTAGATAAAAGAATAGATAAAGTTAGTAGAAGTTAAATTAGAACTATTAATTCCCTACTATATACTTAAGATTATTATAAAGACTCTATATACCTATTAAAATCTTAGCACTAACTCTATTATTAAAATAATACTAACTAATATCTATATCTATACTCTATAACTATAAATAGGGTATATTTCTTAGAGCTAATCACTATATAAGTATCTAACTCTAACTAAGAAGTTCTAGCTTTAAAGACTTATTACTAAGAAATAAAAAGCAGATATATATAAATTAACTATTATAGTAAATAGCTAGCTTTTAGATTAGTATAGCAAACCTATAATAGTACTAAAGAACCTATACTAATTAGATAGAGAATACTGCCTTATATTTAACTACTCTTATATTAATAAAGAGATTCCTAGAACTCTAATTTCTCTCCTTAGAGATATCTATAATAACTTATTAGACCTAAGGATCTAAAGCTACTTAAAATAGAACCTAAAGAATATATATTAGTCTATATTAGTATACTCTAATTAGAGATATATCTATACCTTTTAAATCCCCTATTATCCTTAACTTTAACTAACTTATATACCTTAAAGTATAAAGATAGCTTACTATTTAATAATAGAATTAGAATAGATTATACTAGGTCTTATCCCTATACTAAATCTAGAGCTATCCTTTCTGCACCTAATAGAATATAGAGGCCTTAGACTAATAGTTAACTACTTTAATAATATATTCACACTTAATAAGAGCTTTAAGAATAAGTAGGAATTTATTTCCTACTACCTTCTCCTATAGATCCTCTAGTTAAAACTCAGACTATTATAGAAAAAGGTAGTAATTAGAGTTAATAAAGTAGAAGCTCTTAGTTAGGTTTATAGAGTTAGAGGAATTAGAGCTATATAATTAGACTAAGTTACCTAACTATATAAATAGCTAGAACTAAAAGACTAGATCTAAGTCTAAATATTCCTAGAAATACTAGATTCTTATTAATAGTAGATAAAGAACTTAGTAGAAGTTTTATAACCTCTATATTAATTAACTAAAAAGGTTCTATAAAATTAGAGTCTATTTAAAGCTATATTATTTATAGTATTAAAGGAACTAGTTACTAAGGCTATAGATATATATAGATATATCCTTAGACTACCTATTAACCTCTATTTAGATATCTCTAGTTATAGTAGAGGATATTATATCTAGTAACTTTAAAACAGAAAGAAGATATTACTCCTCTATAACTTATTTTTATTTATAAAGATAGAGCAGAACTATAGTATCTATAAGAGGAAACTTAAAGCTATTATTAAATTTTATAGATAATATAAATATATATTTTAAACTTTAGAGCTATTAACTATCTAGATAGATTATAAATCTCTAACCTAGTTTTTAATATTCTTATACTATATTAGTATTTATACTAGGTAGATTATAGAGCTAAGGCTTTTAAATATAAAAATTAACTATATTAAAGAATTCTAGAATAAAATAACTAATAGCCTCTTCTATATAATTTTTCTATTCTATAACTATATAGATAAAGAAGTGCTAAAGCTTTAGGGGGAACTTATTAGCACTACTTAGATCTAGAAAGATAATACTAGAGGCTATAAAGAACTAATTAGATAGTTAAATAATAAGTATTAGACCTTAATATAACTCCTTAATACTGCTATTAGAATAATACCTACTATAAATAGATTTAAGTTCTTTACCCTACTAGAAGGCTACTAATTATTAATAATAGATTAAGTAACTAAACTAAACTATTTACTTTTAAAATAGTAGAACTTAGAATAGTATAGAGATATCTATTCTTATATTACTGCTAGACTTATTCTAAATTCTAACTAGAATTATTATAAATTAAACTAGACTATTTTAGAAGCATAACTATATATAGTGTAAGATAGAGTATTATAGCACCTATAGTAGGGGAAATACTAGCTCTGCTTTATACTAGAGGAGGTAGCTAGAGCTCTAGTAAAGACTTATAATAAATTAGGCTATTTTAGGCTAGAACTAATATAGCACTATCTTATAAAAACAGTATATTAGCTAGGTATAGTTAAAAATATTATTAAATATATTAAAGGATACTAGAAGTATATATAATTTATATTATCTAAACTATATACTCCTAATTAACTAACCTAGATTAAAGCACCTATATAGGTTATCAGAATTAACTACTTAGAACCCTTTCCTATATTATTAAGAAAGTTTAAATACTTACTTATATAGATTAACTACCTTAGCTAATTTACCTAGATAAAGCTAACTATTACTACTAAATATAAAGAAGTAGTCTCTATACTATTAGACTAGATAGAAGGAATATAACTAGAATCTATACTAATATACCTAGATACTAGGTTTGTGTTTATATTAGCAGGATTCTAAATAGTAATAAATAATAAGGGCATTTTAGTTATTCTAGCACTAGCCTAATCTTATAAATTAGTTAGAATAGTTAAAATTTATAACTAATTAATTTAGGCTATCCTGGGAAAGATATCTATTAGTGTAGATAATTAGGCATAATCAGAACTTATCCTAAAGATACTGTGCAGTCTAAACTCAAAAATATTAATAAAACTTAATATCTAGCTATATAAAATCCTCTATAGATTTATACTAAAAAACCCTATTATATTATATTTTTAAATAAGCCTAAACCTATTACTCATTAGAGCTATTAAAGAAGAAATATAGATACTACTAAACCTAAACTAACTTAATAACCTTATTATATCCTATATTACCCATACTAAAATATTCTAAGTAAAGGTTAGAGAAGTAAACAGGAAGGAAGATATAGCTTAGAGAGCTTAGTATAAATTAAGATAGTACTAACTATTTAAACCTAGAAATCTAGTTATAGTTATCTAGAAAGAGAAGCCTCTAAAATTAGAGCTAAAATAGTAAGGCTCTTTCTATATTAATAAGAAAGTTAAATAAATAATATACTAACTAATAAAACTAGATAGATAGAAAATCCTAAATAATTAATATTAGAACTAGCTAAAGAAATTTACCCCTCAGACTAGATATCTTAGAACTAGTAATAACCTATTACTACTATTCTCTTAAGCTCTTTATTAACCTTAGCTAAAGCAAGTAGATAAATAGAGTAGATTAAATAGATAAGACTAATAATATTAATAGTAAAACTATATAGATATAGTAGATAAGTTAGTATATAATAAAATTTTTTCTATATAGCTAACTTCTATATAGCTAACTTTGTGTTAAATTAACTAGAAAGGAGTAAGATTTAACTTTATTTCTGCTATTAGACCTAAACTAACTATACTAACCTTAATACTATTTAGATTTTTTAATAACACTATACCTACTAAATCCACTAACTCCCTATTATCACTTACTACTATAGGAGCCTAAATATCTACCTATCTATCTAGAATTCTTATAACTAAGAGGTTATAGATAACTTATTTCTAGCTTAGAAGTAGTATATTATCCTTCTAAATTCCTACTACTAAGTATCTTTTAAGCTAAACTTACCTACTTACCTACTATATTTACTACTTTATATTGATTTTATACTAATTATTCTATACCTACTATATATCTTTCTTTACCTCTTAATTTACTCTATTTCTAATTTTCTTATTACTTAAAAACTACTTATTTACTAGTACTTACTATTACTCTAACTATTACTTAGAAATTGCTATACCTTTCTCCTTTATTATTATTATAGATATAAATAATAACCTAAATAATACTTTAATCTAGCAGAACTAACTTAAATAACCTATTAATCTACCTGCTAAGAAGCTAGACTCTAATTACCTGGGTTAGTAGATACTAAGCTACTTAGTATAGAGGATAAATAGCTAAACCTATAAGCACTTTTTAGATAAAATTAATACTAATTAGGTAGAGTAGATTATAGTCTTTAACTAACTAATAGTCCTAATTCTAGTTCTTTTATATACTATAAATATATATAGCTTTAAGACTAGTAATTAGAAATCTAGGTCTATTAAGATAGTAGTAAATACTTAAGGTAGCAATTTATTCTTCTATAAATATACTATCTAAATTATAGTTCTAGTCTTTATATCTAAAGTATCTAAGGCTTAATATAACTAGTTTTAGTAAATCACCTTAGAATACTATAAAGCAAACTTTATTAATAAATTAACTAAAGTAGTAGCTAGATTCTATATTCTAGCTACTAGCCTTTTTAAGGAATAATACTAGATATAGTATATTAAGTAGCTTACTCTTAGCTCTAAACTCTAGCCTCTAGATATTACCTAAGCACTAAGATTTAACCTAATTAACCCTATAACTCTTAGAATATACTAAACTAAGTAGAACTAATACTAGTTATATAGAATACTTTTAGAGATATTAGTATAGAGCCTAAATATACTGCCTAACTATAACTATCTTAAAGTAATAAAGTAGAACTCTTAGTCTAGTTTATAACTATTTATTCTAGTTCTAGGTAACTAAGAAGTTTCCTATTATATCTAGAGAGAGATTAAGCAGTTTATTTAGCACTTTCTAAAAAACCTTCTTAGTGTTAATAACCTAGTTAGATACTATTTTACCTATTAGTATATTAAGCAAAACTCTACCTATTTACTTTATATAGAAAGATATACTAAACTAAGAGCTAGTTAGATTATATCTAGAGAAACTATACTAAATATAGACTTAGAAGAGTTTCTTA
Organism: Colletotrichum neosansevieriae; assembly: GCA_036785495.1. Taxonomy (NCBI): domain Eukaryota; kingdom Fungi; phylum Ascomycota; class Sordariomycetes; order Glomerellales; family Glomerellaceae; genus Colletotrichum; species Colletotrichum neosansevieriae. The sequence continues at coordinate 182,280 of JAVHLV010000068.1, read as the reverse complement.
TATATATAGACCACCTAATCTAATAATATAAGTGCTTTAATATAGTAATATATATATATCCTTTTAGAGCTATATTATTAGTAGTAGTAAGTAATATTAAGATATTTAGCTTAGAGTATAAGATTTCCCTTAAACTAATTAATAAGACTATAATTCTAAATACTATTAATAAAATAGGCTTAAGAATATATAACTTTGCGGAAATTTAACTATTTACTTAGCCTAGATTATAAATCTAACCTATTTAAGGAAATCCTAACTATAACCTAATAGATTAGAAACTTCTATACTAAATAGCTCTCCTAGATATTACTACTATTAGAAACCCTAGATACTAGATTAATATATAGAGAGACTAAAAGTAGTAGGAGTAACTAATTCTTATTCTCTAGGCCTAGTTACTACCTTATCTAGAAGAAAGTATTTAATAAAGGGATATTACTAAATACTCTGCTATATACCTCTAACTCTACTAAACTAAGCTAACTAGATAGTATAGAGAGAAGTAGGAGGTTACTATTCTCTTAACTATATCTAAGCTAGTAATTTGCTAACTATACTAATAACTTATAGTAGTATCTAAGATAAGAGGTATTAATAGATTTATAACTAATAATTCTAAATAGATCTTTACTATCTTTAAGTACTAGTAATTTCTCTAGGAAATAATCCTATATAATACTAATATTTAATACTTATATTATATTTAGAATAAACACCTATAGTAAGCATAGCACTAAGAGATTAAAACCCCTAACTTTAGAACTAAACCTAAAAGCCTTATTACCTAAAATAAAGCTATAATAATTAATACTATATAGTTACTTAGCTAAGTATTTAAATTTCTTATTAATAAGTATTATAATTATATCTAGAACTATTTAAATAAAGCTATTATAGAAAGAGTAGCTATTAAGTTACTAATTATTAGTATTAATTCTCTTTTTTTATAGAATAGATTACTCTAATACCTGATTTTATACTAAGAGTAACTTAAAATACTAAATAAACCTATTAGAGCTAATTAATAGAAACTAGTTATAGAGGCAGATAGAGCTAAAGCACTTAAGAGGCACTAAGGCCTTATACTTTACCTAAACTTCTCTGCTCCACTCCTTATATTACCTCCTAGACCTGCTTATTAACCTTAGCAGAACTAACCCCTCTAACCTAAACTAATTTAATAAGCTATTTATATCTAACCTAAACTAATTTAATATACTATTTAATAGCTATAACCTTATTATTAGAACTAAGCAGCTAGACTAGAGTAATATAAGGTTATTTAGCTATAATAACCCACTTAGCAGTCTAAGTAGTTTTAATAGAACTAACCTAACTAACTTAATTATTATTAAAATTAAATTACTAACCTAGAGCTACTACTATAACTTAAGTAGTATAAGTATAAATCTAGTACTACCTTAGAGTATACTATTATACTAGATAATAATAATAATAGAGCTAAAGCTTTATAACTAATTAAATCTAAGAAAGAATTAGCAGCTAATATTATTATACCTAAAGCCTAACCTAGTAGAATGAATATATTCTTTTATACTACTAGTAGATAACTAGTATAGAACTAAACCTTTACTAAAGATTATAACTAAATTAATACTAGAAGATTAACTCTAAATATAGATAAATAGATAAAAGTTAAAAAGTCCTCTAGCTCTTTATTAAGTATATTATAATAGGCGCAGTGGTGGGGCTACCCACCTTGCGCGCAGTAGGAAAGCTGGGATTATGTAAGCCCGCGCATATATATATGCGCCCGTGCGCGCGCGCGCCCTTAGAGTAGTTTTTCCCCAATACACACACAAATACACACAACGTATCACGCTCTTTTTGTTAGGTCCTTCTTATTGCGTAGCCACAGTTATCCTATCCCATCTCAATGGTGCCCAGAGGCGGATCCGTTCTTTTCACACGCCCTCAAAGGCGTCTCAGAGAGTGGCTATCCTCGTTAATAGATCCCAAAAAAACCAGATGCCATAGCGGTTAGGATGACTGTGGCTGTATCGTTGCTCTTTTTGTTGAGGCTACGTGTTCAAGTCTCCCTTATTTCCCTTCTTTTTACGATCGCGCGCGCCCGCAATTGACCGCTTAATTGCGCCCTCAATTACGACCGTTATTACGCCTTATTCTGCGCCCACTTTCGCACTACTTGCAGCGCCGCCAATACGCCATTTTGGGCCAATTGCTGCAGTTATTATTACGCTCTTTTTGCGCCCGCCGCCGCCCACCGCGCCCACTGCTACCGCCCACCGCGCCCACCTGCCGCCACCTGCCGCCACCTGCTGAATCCTGCTGAAGCCCACCCTCCGCAGGGCCGAAAAAAGATCCGACTATTGCGCCCACTGCCACCCGCCACTGCCGCCGCCACGTAGACCTACCTGACGAAGAAGGTCTGCACCGCACTATACGCTATATTACCGCGCACTCACCGTGAAGGGTATGAGTTATGGGGAGGACCCATAGTATAGGGGTATAAGTCTACACGCTGTTATAGTTGCTATAGAGGTTGTGGGTTCAACTCTGGATTTTTTTTTTTCCTGCGGAGCTTTTTTTGGCTTCCATTTCCCAGCTTTGGGGAGGATTGTGATGGGCGCAGTGGTGGGGCTACCCACCTTGCGCGCAGTAGGAAAGCTGGGATTATGTAAGCCCGCGCATATATATATGCGCCCGCGCGCGCGCGCGCCCTTAGAGTAGTTTTTCCCCAATACACACACAAATACATATAACGTATTACGCTCTTTTTGTTAGGTCCTTCTTATTGCATAGCCACAGTCATCCTATCCCATCTTAATATATATTACCCTATTAACACTAAAACCTTATATTAGATAAGGATCTTCTAATATCTACTTAGCTTTACCTCCTACTATTTAGCACTAAGCTAGTATATAAGAGTTAGTAGATATATAATTAGAGGAGTAACCTTACTAGAAGTATAAGCAATTAAATAATTTCTATAGTATTAAATATATTTAATAGAGTGTTACTACTCTACTAGATTTATAGAGAATTAAATAGTTCTAAAATACCCTCTAAAAAAGCTAAATTATTATAACTAATTAGTATAAAACTATATATATCCTAAACTATCTAATATTATATACTTAATATTTATAGCTATTTAATATAAATAAAACAGAGCAGTCTATTATAGTATAGATTTAATTATATAGAAGCAATTAGGATAATATAGAATAGCATAGAATAGGATATATAGTTAATTACTTATAGAATTATTATTAGAATAGAGTTATTAGAACTAAGGAATTTGCATTTAAAGCTATTAATTTTGCGCTAAAAGTATATAGCTATAGGCAGCTAAGTGTGCGTCTAACTTGCAGGTGAGTACAACTTCCCCACCCTAGGAACAGGAGGCCTGAGGCATAAACCCTATACTTAGCCTAGAAGACTTACCCCAATAGATCTTAGCTAGAACAACACCTTTACACATCACATTCAAGATCCCTACATTTTGGGTGCAACCGAACCGCACTGATATTCTACGTATAGGACTTATCAGTGGATTTTTTTTTCCCTTTTTTTTTCTTTCCAGTGGCGGCGGTCTCCGCCAGAACCCAACGATCCTTCTCGCGGATAGCTGAACGGCTACCAGTGCGAACGGGAATGGCTTTGGCCTTGGCTACCTACCTTAGGTAGGTACCACTACGGGCCAAGCGCGCAGCCAGTAGTGGCACTCATTACCTACCTTAAACTCTGCCCATTGGCTCCCGCTTCAAGAGAGAAAACCAGCACAAACCAACCACCTGCAAGCGTTGATCTCCGCCAACAAGCGTCGCACAGCGTTGGGGTCGTTTTGCTCGGCACATTTTACACAATAATATCGAGTAACGAGGCACCGTCAGTCAGTCAAACCTCATCAAGCCCGTCCAAGATGAACCGCCTGTTGCGGTGCGGAGAAATGCAACCTTTCGAGAGACCAGACGCACAACTCTTCTTGCCTTGTCTACAACTAACCTTCTACGAGACACCTAGGTGGTGCCGAAGAACTTGGTAGCATTCCAGTTTGCAGGATGTGAAGAGTCTGGAAGCCCCTCAGCGATGGCTTAGTCTTCGGCTTGGACCAAACAAAGAGTCCGCACCTCTCTCGGCACTACCTTAAGGTCGGCCTCACCTCGATTGTGGACTGACACTCCGGCCGGATCAGCAATGGGAACGGCCCTTGAGCTCCGGCCTTTCAACCCCACCTCCAGCTTCTGTCGGCGGACCTTGTGCCCCGCTTGCGACGGACGTCAAGTTAGGTCGATCGTGAGCAATGAATTAAAAACTAACGTTGCGTCGGAATACACAAAGCGGCTATAAGGGTCCCCCTCAACGCCCGCAAGGTGCACTCATCCTTCATGAGACCACCCGCGAAAAATGATGTAAGCATGGCGGGGCGAAACAGCGACAAAAGAAACGATGCGTCAAGGTGGTAATGCGCCGGCGAGGGCTACCGTTCTGTCCATCCCCAATCTTCCGTCCATTCTTATGCAAACTACCCGAGTCGAGTATCCTTCATCCCATTCAGCATTGAATTCTTTCCAGCGTTGCTCCTCCTTTTCCTCCCCACAAAGCTATGCCTCTCGAAGCAGTCGTCGCAGGAACGTAAATCGTTGAGTTAGGTCGAGTCGCTGGCAGAAAAGAGATGACCGTCCGTCTCGCTCAAAGGGTATACGGGGTAGTTCCAATTGCGCCTGCGGGCCGGTGAGGCCCGTGGCCGTTGACCTCTCCTCCCATCACTCCAACTTTTCCTCTCCAAATCCGTCTCCACGACATGAATATTATGCACAATCAATTAAAAAAGGGCCATCTAGATCGTATGCGGAAATCAAGGCTTCAATCAATCCGCCGGTTGCGGTCTGTCGTGGCGATCCGTCGATATCCTTTGAGGTATTCACGAGAAACAAAATGCCCAAAATCACTGCCAGTCAAACTCTGGTCACGGTATACTCCTTAGTAGAAGCGGATGACAGCAGTTCCGCTGGAGAAGGCCGTCTGTTCCATAATCAGCACGTTTCTCACATATTCATGGCATACAGGTGAACTTACAGTACAGCCAGTACCACCGCCGGAGTAGACACCGTCGACAAGCGAACACTTGCTGTTAACATCACCAGTGATTTCGATGTTGAAGTTCAACTTGGCAGTCGAGGTCGGGGCATTGTTGAAGATGGAGAGGTATGTGTTTCCGTCGGAGCTCTTGCCGACACCGATGTTGACAGGGGCCCAGTTACCAGCGCTCAGGGGGTTGGTGGGGCTCTTCCAGACACAAGCGTCCTCAACGGCGACACCGGCGTTGTTGACGTAGTACTGGGCGGTGGTGGGCTTGCCGTCCCAGACGAAGTAGTCGGCGGACACGGGGTTGCACAGCTCGAGCTTCTGGCCGGGCTCGGGAACGGTAGCGATGACCATATTCTCAAAACCAGGGTAGTCGGTTCTGCAGACAGCGGCAGACTTGGGAAGGTCGTTCTGGACGTAAACACCACCGGCTCCCTTCTCGCAAAGAGTCTTCTTGATGGGGCGGGTAAGCTCGAGCTTGCCCTGCTTGTTGCAGTAAAGTCCACCAATGGACTGCTTGGTAGAACCCTGGGCCTCGGGCCACTGAGTCTTTTGGTAGCCGACAGGGCACGAGTACGAGCAGAAGGAGTTCTTAGTGCATCCGCCGTCACCAGGGACAGCCGACTCAATGAAAGAGATGGCGGCGTCACCAAGGCTATAGCTGGGGGTTCTCTGGATGCCGGTCCAGCCGCCGGTACCAAGGTAGTCGACGGCGACAGCACCGTAGTCGGAGGGGAACGTGGAGCAGTCGAGTTCGCCGCTGGGGAACGCGGCGGTCAAGCCCTTGCTTCCTCCACTGCTGGAACCTCCTCCACTGCTGGAACCTCCTCCGCTTGAGGCCTTGGAGGTGGACGCGGGAGGCGCCTGGCTCGAGGAGGAGGGCGTCGGGGTTGGAGTAGGGGTAGGAGTCGTAGAGGTGGAAGTAGTCTTCGCGACCTTAGCCTCGAAGAACTGAGCATCCTGGGAGGTAGAAGGCTTCGGGGCCTTGGAAGTAGAGGCGGGCGGCAGGGGAGTCGAGGTAGGGATGGTCTCGCCGACGACGACGTACAGGCCGTCTTCAATGCCCTTCTTGGCCTCATCTTCGCTGATGACCTGTCCTCCGAGCTCGTAGACATTAACAGTTGGCCCGGATTCGTACACGACGACGACATCGGGGTCGCGCTTGTCAACGCCGTCCTTCTTGACGTGGCGGTGTCGGTGGTTGTGGGGTTGGGCGACGACACCGGCGGCAAGGGAGGCCGTGAGTGCGATGGCGATGGACCTCATTTTGTCTATGGTAGATGTTCTGTAGGCGCATCATGTTAGCGGACCATGAACCTGATCATCGAGTGATTGCACACAGGTTGGCTTGGGACGGATCGAAGGAACCAGAGGGCGCCGCGCAAATATTGCTCCGGTCGCGCGAGTCCCGTGGTTTTGGCCAAAACATGTTGGGCGTCCTCTTGTCTTGTCATGGTCGTCGTTTTTCGCAATGGAGTTCTCTTCGAATGTGCGGCGCTTGAGCCAATGATGGTGTCGTTTCCGTGCCCAATGCAGCCAGTGTCTGTCACTATTACTTACCCTTTCTTTCCTCGCGAGAAAATCAATGAAGCTGAGGCGATTGTTTCCGATCTATTCGCGTGTCTTTGTCGGTGTAATAGAAGTCGAAACGGAACTCTGTAGGTGATGTAGGTTAACGAATGTGGGTGAATTTTTCAGATTCAAAAGAGTGTAATGAGAGCGAGCTCTCTTAGTTGGAGTAATCAACGCGGTGAACGAGAAATCAGACCTCGATGACCGGAAGAACTGAGAAGAGGGAGAAGGAGAGGATGAAGTGGAGGAAAACAGGGTAAAGAGGCCATGTCGTGGATCACCTGGGAAATTAGGAGACCAGGTACATACATAGTAAGGTACAAGTCACCCGGAACCCCAGGCGCTACCTTATCATCAGAAGAAGACGATTCGCTGCAGGTACGTCCAGGGCTTGCAGGCCTCTGGACAAAGTGTGTGAGAGGGGAACGCCGTTGGCGCCCCCGGGGCAGGGTAGGAAAGGGGGTGTATCGCCTGAAAGAGACTAGCGCCCTTGTGGAATTAAATGAATGGTTCCTGCCTCCAGTTATTTAGTGAACCATGGGGCACCCCAGGAAGACTGGGCGGTCTCCAGCAGCCAGGAGCTGGAGCACCGAACAAGAGCAGAACCGAAGGTTGAATGTTCCCGGTCAAGTCCGGCGGGATGTTTGTCGTGTTGCTGTAATCATGAGGAAGGAAGAGCATGAACACGCCGCACAGACTACACCAAATACACACACACAAAAACCAAAGAAACGCTTTCCCTCACCATGCCCATGCTCAGCTCCAGGTCCAGGGAGAGCCCCCGTCGCAGGTGCCTGTGCAGCTCATGGCCATGTGTGACGCCAGTTGTTTCTGTCATCCGATCCTGTTCATTTTCCCAGGTTCAGCCAGCAAGATGGCATACCGACTTGGGCTACAGAGCATACCAAGGTTCGAAAAAAGACGGGGATGCTAATTAACCTCGTTGTCAATGGCGCACTGCAGTTCATCCAAACTGACTGCGGGCAGCCAAAGAAGGAATCGGGGAACAAAATAAACCAAATATCAAACGAAACCAACCAACCACACTTCTTCCATGCGCCGTCCAATGTCAGGCCACTACCACCACCAATTCATCTTCGCTCGGCTCTCCTCGCGATCTCACCGCTCTCCACGACTCTGGTTCGTCTGCTCCCTTGCATCGCAGGGCTCACAAAATGATATTCTTCGTCAGGAATTCGACAATGGCGCCTGTCGATTTGAATCCTGAGGCTTGCCTTCTCCACAAACCCTTATGCCCACAGGTAAGGAAGACTGAATGGAGAGCGCAAGCCGGGACGAAGTTCGAACTGGCCGTAAACAGTCTATTACTATAGGTATCCAGTATCACAGGCCTGGTCGGCCGAATGAAGATCGCCACTGCCAGTGCGTGCACGCAACACCAACTGGGTGATGGATTCCCTCGAACCCTGCCAAATGCGACACAGCGACACAGGCTGCCAGTCCGTTGCCCTGTCCATCCGATGGCCAATTTTGCCAACTTGGTGGTGTTCGGCCGTCGACAACACCAACAGTCCAATCAGATTCACTTGGCTTAATTAGAGATCCCTGTGTAGGTAAATCCATCCTTGCTCGAGCCGGCCAGTAACTGGCTTCAGGAGTTCAGTCACATCTCGACACTCCTCAGCAATCAATCACCTCGTCGTCGCGGCAGCCGTGGTCGTCGTCACCTTGCAACTCCATCTGCCTACTGGGATTGTTTCCCCTCCACGAAACTAGGCCTTGTTCAGCCAATACTCTCACCCACGGGCCACGGTTCCTTTTTCTCTGGGTCTTTTTTTTTTTCCTCCCATTGTTCGAGGCCGCTGTTCCTCCACGCTCTACTGCCGCCTGCGCTACCGTGCGTTAGCCGCCAAGTGCTCATACGAGGCTCGGCTCCAAGCGACGAAGCCGTAGACCATCGACCATCGACGCAACCGATTTTTATTATTGAATGCTCCATTTGCCCCTATTCGCTGACAGTCAGGAAGAACTCATTTAGCCTCCAGACAAGCGCCACTGGCCAAGGGTTCGAGAGCAGATTGGCGATCCCTCGTTTTGCGCACGTTCACGTTGTGGGCATAGGCGCATCGGTGCTGTCACGCTGGCAAATCTTGCGATGTTGGCTGAGGACCTCGATTTGTACGGCTAGGCTCAGACCTTTCACAGCACAGAAGATGCTTCTCACGACTGCATCTGTACATGCACGACCACGAAGGCCTGCCTCTAGGGTCTCGTCAAAACACCGGTTCCGCGCAGTATGCCTGTTTTCTTTCTTTCTTTTTTTCTTTGCAGGCTTGGGTTCCTCGCACCCAATTCGTCATTTGCCAATTTTCCTGCTACCTGATCAAGCACTTTCACAAGGTCGTTTATTGTGCCGGCGTCAGTCAACTAATGTCCCGACATCCAATTTTCTTCAATGTACAAAGTCCCCAGGTTACCCACAGACGGGACGAGGTGGGGAAAGGAGAAACTTCGGCTTATCGCCCGCAGCAGTCACTCATTTCGCCAATGTGTTCCCACTGCCCAGCCTCGTTTCTCCAGAGCGCTGAAGAAGCAAAAGCCACAACAACCTTGACAATAACAATGGAAGCCACCAAAATCACCTTGCCTTAACAGTTAAAGACGGGCCGAGCGATCAATCTCGGGAAAACAACTCATCAATTGACCAAGCCAATGGCTTCGTTAGTCGCCCGTCGCCCAGGAAATCACACTCATTTGCCACGGGTGCTCAGAAATCGAGGCTTCAGCGGTTGTTACTCTATTGTATTACACGAATAGATTTCTGTTCGAGAAGTCGAACCATAACACCCATCCACGACCGATCTAAACTGCACCACCAGCGTCGAATACGTACTAGCCCACCGAAATCCGCGCACAAGACCCCTACTAATTGTTTTCTCTGGCCGTTGGACACCACCGTATCGTACGCTTTTGGACTCGTTATCAGTGCCACTTCTTGGATCTCATTTCACCTATGACGTCCGCAAATCCACCCCAATTTCGGAGGATACGATCGATCTAATTATGCTAAAGCGAAAAGCAAAAGGCTGTGCAACCACTAACACGCAGTATCTTTCCACCTGAAACGATGAAACATCGCCAGCCTTTTGGGTCTTGGCCTGTAAGCTGCGCCGTTTATGACAGGGTAGACCTTTCTTTCCCTCGGTGGTGCCCGCAAGCAAGATTATTAGCCGATTCGTTATGATGACAAGTCGTGATACCCTCCTCACTCGCAGCTTTGCCAATGCCGGGCAAGCTCGTCGTGCTGCCCTTCTCTGAGACTAGAGCATTCCTCCAACCTCTCCGATCCATTCCATCACGCGCCTGGCTGCCCACAAAACAACATCTTTTTCACGGCGAAACCTCGTGTCCCTAGCTCACTTGCGTCAACAGACGGTCCGTGGCCCATTCCTCCATCGCAGCCTACGAGGCCTCGATCACTTGGCCGCGTTCTGCCCAACTTTCTAGCTCCTTACCATGTCTGCTTTTTTTTCCTCACAGCCTCGCGGAACGGGGCCACCGTTGTTTTGTTGCGAGACATTGTGCAGAGACAGGGTATGATGTTTAGGTACTAAGAATGTCTACTGCGGCACTTGAATCATGGGCGCCCCCTTGGGAGGCTCAACTACCCGCATCTAGCCAAGCTGCGCTCATCATTGCTACCAAATACTTACTACGCAGCTGTCTATTCGGATAGTATTCGACAAACCGCGGCGTCGTGGGGTTGCACCACTGTCTAGGCTCTCGGCAGTCACGATCTGCGATATATCGTCGTGTTGCCGCAGAAGATCTCAATGTTCATGTATCTCATGTGACTTGAGGCGACATTCCACTCGATGACAAAACCTAGAACAATGACATCTTCTGCCATGCTTGAGATGCGGCTTCGAACCCGTTACTCTGGGGTTGGCTGTGGCGGCGCACGCAAAGCTTATAAATGCTAATGTCATGGCTACCGCTCTACTGGATGAGACGCGGACTTAGACATCAATTGGAAATATCGGCACATCTCCTCGTAGCAAATCCCGATTGGCGGTTCATAGACAGTGTATTGAGACAGATGTTTTTGTTGACAACAATAGGAGAGGCGGACATTGGTGGGCGTGAGCCACGTCTCATCTCAGGATCTCTCAGGATTGCTCGCAAGACCCTTCACTGGATCTTGTCAGAGAGCCGTCAATCAACATCGTCTTGCCTATCTATTGTAGTAGCCCAAAAAAACAAACGTCATATGCTTGGCCTCAATGGCAAGCGCGTTCTAGAGCAAGAGGCCAACACGATAGTCGTATAGACCAAGCTCAAAACGCCCGTCCGACGGCTCTGGACGTAACGACTTAGAGTTTCGCTTGATTTTCTTCTTGAGCTACATCAATATCGATAGTGTTGTATAAGGCTCCCACCTTCAGAGTAGCAATGAGTTTTATTGTAAGTCGCTACCGAGTGTCCTTCGGCGCTGTGTTCAACACTCTCAGGGCCGATGTCTTCTTATGAACAACTTACTAGTACATCACAAGGACCGCATGCGCAACTGATAAATTTCCCCTTCAGCCCTAAAGAAAGACCCGATTGCCGGTTTTGTTCATCTTATATATACATCTCATTGGCCCACGGAAACGCACGAACGTCAAAAATCAATCCCTCTGTCATGAAAATACCGTTTCCCACGATCCTGTGAATTACTCTCTGTGTATTGCGTCTTTACCCTACTCTCATGCACTGTTTCCATCGTCAAGCCTGACTTCATTTTCCTCGACGGGTTCTCTCCAATATGGCTCTTGTCCCTACATCTACTTGGGATTTCGGAGGAAAGCGAGATGGAACCAAATACGGAGAGTGACAAGATGAGTCTCTTGGAATGATAGTCAACGACAATCCTTGTTGCCCGCCGTTTTACAATGTGCACCAGCGCGTCATGGATATCATATGAATTGAGTTCGCTTCTTGAGTACACGGCTCGCCAATCTTGGCCCATAACTCTTTATGTTTGTCTATGGATAGGCTCAGAGTCGAGGAGTCTTACCAGTACCTGATCACAAACATACAGGTTATCAATCAAAGATATTCTCTTCTCAAAGAAGTTCTTGGCCTGTTGCTAAAGTCATCACAAGCTGTGGGAGCGCATAACTGTTCTTCCATCGGAATGTCATACCTCAAACGCCTCTAACACGAACATAGAAGCCAGATAGGAAGTGGGAGTAAATCGGCTGAAGCTCCGTCTGCTGAAATCTCGTTCTTCTAGCTATGGCTCAACAATGTTGGCGCTATCATCATTGTCACCAAGAAGAAAAGTAATAGCCCACTTACATTTCGCGACAACATGTGGGAATAGCTTTGGATCACAACTCGACAAACATGTTAATCACTTGCCTCGAGCTCCCAACACAAAGCATTGCATGGTGTCTCCACACCAACATTCGAAGACTGAGGCCACATTCGTACATACCTGATCTGAATAGCAGTATCGCATGCCGCTAGAGCCTCCAGACTCACCTTTCCACTCAGTTGGATCATCCAAATACCAATACAGGATGATGTACCGCACGAGCTATATAAGTAGAGTATTCGCAAGACTTCAGGGGACTTGACTGCGAGGATTTGATTCGTCGCTAGCTCATGATCCCTAGTTCCGTCCGTCCACCGCAGATGTACATGGAGATTCTGTGCATTCTCTACCTGGTAGTGAAAAGGACTGTTCCCAGCCTGTTTGTCCCGAGACTTTTTGCCATTTCGATGAATTGTATCATTACAACTGGCATGTGAGTCTGCTCGTGTAAACTCGCCGAGGACAAGTATCGGCATACAAGGTTGTTGGTACTTCGGCGTCCACAGTTGTTAAACACCATTTCCCTCCTACGATTACATGGTGTTTATCGTGTTGAGAGAAGGCCCTGTGAGGAGTTTTTGCTATGTGTTTTGAACAATACTTAGATCCCCAGATAACGGAACGACGATGAGTCGATTGAGATGAGCAGGAGATTTTGATTTCCTCGGCAGCCCTTCTGCCTACCAGGTAAAGGGGCTCCATGAAGCCATCTCAAAACCTGGCTTAATTTCAAGAACCGTACCATGGGCGTTCCGGCTAGCATCTCCGCAGTCAAGTAGAATGTTAGATGCTTGTTAGCAGTCGGGTGCGCGCCTGCCGCGACATCATATGGGAACGGGAAAAATCTTTTGCGGATGCTCAAAAGCAGCCTGACGTCAATAACCTGTTCAACCGCAGCACCACCCAAAGAGCAGCTCGAACAGCGAAACCAGCCGGACCACAATTCGAACCATCAGCCAGCCTCACCGCACCAGGTGTAGACTCGGGACTAGGCCTACGGCCTGACACTTCTCTGATTCGCTAACGCTCCCGTGCATACGGATACTGCTCTCCCCGTCATCAGGGAAAGGCCCGATGAGCGGCGGAATGCTCCCGTCTTCGCCGGAGGGGCTTCGGACATGCGCTGGTCAGCGGCGAGGCTCTCGGAATGTCGGGTAGGAGAGTCATGGTACTGAGGACGGGGTCGCGAAGCACATAGTAGACGACGGAAGTCGTGATGACGTTTTGCCCCTCCAGCGAAGAAATTGGCCACATGATCGTGATGCGGATGTGGCGGTTTGCTTGTCATGGCGCGCATCGTTCTTCGGTTTCTCAGTTTCGCCGCTGCGAGCTCACCTACGCGCTCATTAGCAGGATAATTAACAACAATGAGCAGCAGAGAGGCGGGGTAAGAGGAGGAAGCAGGAGGAGTTAGTAGCTTAGAATTAGAAAGTTAATTTAAGTAATTATAATTAAGCTAAATTTAGTAGTTACTACTAAAACAAAACTATAATTTCTAAAAGTATTTTATATAAGTAGTTAGAGCTTATTATATTTAATAAGTTATAAACTTATAGTTATAATAACTATAGTTATTATATTATTACTATAATTATATTAAGTAATAAAGTTAATATAAATCTCTTTAATAAGTAAATAAGCCCTATTAATTATTACTACTCTTTTATAGTAATTAATTAGAGCTTATTAATAGTTAGTAAGTTATTATATTTATTACTATTAAAAAAGAGTTGAATATATAGATTTAAGTAATAAAATAAATAAATAAATAACTAAAAGTAATAGTAGTAAGATATTATAGTATGGGTTCTAAGTAACCTAAATTTTAAGTTATATAACTACTAAGTTATAATAGAAAGCTCTTTAGCCTTTTAAGCTTATACTTACTTATAGTTAGACTTTTATCCTCTTTAACTTAGAATCTACTTAATATAATATAATTAAAGTATACTAGCTTTTACTTTTTTAGTATTTATAATACTATTCTAAGTTTGCTTATTAATTCTCTAGAGATAAAAGTATAATATTATATATATATTAACTTTTTTAATACTAATTAATTAATTATAAATATAATACTTAATTAAGTACTTAACTAACTAATTCTTATTCTAACTAACTAACTAATTAACTTATAATTTAATTAATATACTCTCTCTATTATACTTATTATATGAAATAGAACCTAGCTACTAAGCTATAGCTATAAAGCACTAATTATATTAATACTTAATATTAAAAAGCTCTTAGAGCTAAGTTAATAAATAGCTTTATTAATATTAAAAAATAAAACTAATAGAAAAGAATAGTAATACTAAGCTATAAAAGAAGTAATAAAATATATACTTATAATAATATATATCTCCTAAAGGAGAAAGCTAGAACAATAACCTACTGTGGCGCAACTTCTGGAAATGCTGAGGCGGACGACTATATAAGCCGCACTCCGTGCGAGCCATCCGTCAGCTGGTTGTCTGTTGCTGCTGCTGCTGCTGTTGCTGTCCATGTTTACCGCGAAGCAAAGGAGAGGGAAGCATTAACTACTGCTAAGTTTTCATTCACATTCGGCGTGGAAAAGACCCCGTTTTTTTCGGACATAAAGGTTACCAAGCAAGAAGTGAAGAGGCAAGCGCAATTGACCTGGACGGTGCGCCCTGCCGGAAAAGTATTCAGTACATGTCTCCGTGCCTCTCCCGTCCGCAGCTACGAGTTCTCCGTACCTGGACTAGGTCAGCTCAAGTACATCAAGCCACGGGAGGTTAACCGGCGCTGTCAGGTACCCAGGGCAGTTTCGAACCCGCCCGTGGAAGGAGGTACCTGGCTGCTGGGCTCCCGGCGGCGGGAATTTTGGGCGGTGGATGATGGGTGGTCCTGGGCCGTTCACAGGTCATGTTTCCTCCCATCACCGGCACCCAAGGTACCCAAGCCTCCCCAACTGGCTGGTTGCTTCCTTCCCCGTCCAGATCTCGCTACCTTGCTATAGTAATCATTTACACTGTATTGCTGACTTAGATACTTTTTCCTCACCATGCATTACCACGACTCCATGTATCTCTACAGTGTGAAAGAAGACAAAATGGCAAAACATGACATCGACAAGTGTCCTCCTCTGTGCCTCCCACGTTGCCTGAGGTGTGACATGTGGCTCGTACTGCGGACCTGTCTATGGCCTGTGAGCCTGTGGCATAAACCGCACCGCACCGCACTAAGCAACAGAAGAGCCCACAACTAGAACTGCGCGCGCCCATCCTGAACTCACTTCGCTGCTGCACCCGCCGCGCGCCGCCCTCCACTTTCCTTCCAGCTCCTGCCACACCTCGAATTCATTCTTCCTCTTTTCCCCCCTTCCCATCATTACATTCGCCTCCTCAGCCTGAAGTCCGTCAACACAACACAACGGGAATTCGCGCGTAACCGGTATTTTTTTGAACCTATATCCCACTGTCGGCCCTCCTGCACCAGCCTCTCGTCATCAATCGCAATCGAGGTTCCGCCACATTGGACCGTGACTCGTCCGCCCGTCCCGTCAATTTCGGGGTCCTGAGCCTGTTCAGAAACAACTGAGAACCGCCACCTGTGGCTGAACGACCCGAAGCTCCCATGAACTGTCGTTGACCGTCAACAACCACGACGCCGTCGCGAAAGAGGTTTCATCCAACATCCAAATCTGAAAATTGGCCCACTTGATGATTGAGCCCGCCCATGGCCTCGGATAACGGTCCCATCGCGACCGAAGCCCCCCTCCTGGCAGCGACCACCCCCGTCGCATCGGAGGCATTCGCGCTCGGGGGAGATCCAGCTCGCACCAAGTCGCTCAAGAGAGCTCGTGAGACCACTCCAACCTCGCCCAACTCCACGTCTGCTGTCGAACAGCCCGCCGACCCTGCCGCAAACGCTGTTGCGCCCTTCGATTTTCCTTCCCCGACGAAATCCGCCCGCTTTGCTCTGGCATCATCCCGACGCTCCCCCACGCCCTTGACAGCAGCTGCTGCCCTCGAAGCCCTCGAAGAAGAGCGGAAACGTGAGCAGCGTCTAAACCCTCCCGGCTCTACCGACAATCCGGGCCACTCGGTTCTGTCTGTTCTCGCCGGTAGTGTTGCTGCCATGAGCCGCGCCGAGGACGCGCCGCAGGCTCCTACAGCTTCTATGGAAGCTTCCACCAAGGAACCCCAGTCCGTCTCGATACCAGAAGTTAACGATGCGCCCACAGAGAATGCAGAGGTTAGCCCGCAAAGCGCGACGAGCGCCGCAAGCACAGCAGGCGCCCTCGTCACGGCTAGCCCGGGTCCAATGGAAGTTGATCACGAAAGTAATGAGCATAATCAACCGCCGCCGCCGCAGCAGCAGCAGCAGCAGCTCATCCAGGGCCCTCCACAGTCGGCTCCTGTTCCTGCTCAAGAAGACAAGACCACACCCGGATCGCTTTCATACCCCGGATCTCTTCAAGCCGCCGCTGCCATGATGCCCGCTCCGCCTGCGCGTGGTATGAGTTTTCCGATGCCGTCGCCGGGCCATGACTCTCCCACTCAATCGTCCGGCAAGAAACACAAGTGTCCCTTTTGCGACACGGAATTCACGCGCCACCATAACCTGAAGAGCCACTTGCTCACACACAGTCAGGAGAAGCCTTACATTTGCCAAGAGTGTTCGATGCGCTTTCGGCGCCTTCATGATTTGAAGCGTCACAGTAAACTGCACACCGGCGAGAAGCCCCATGTCTGTCCCAAGTGCGATCGCAAGTTTGCTCGTGGTGATGCGCTGGCTCGACACAGTAAGGGCGCGGGCGGATGTGCGGGCCGCCGCTCAAGTATGGGCAGCTTCGCGGAAACGGACGATATGGATGGTCCCAGCATGGCTGAGGGCGATGAATCGATGGCTGGCGTTATCTATGGGAACGAAGACGATATGACGGAAGAAGAGAGGCGTCTGAGCCTGCCAAGCATCAAGGCTCAGCACGTAGCAGGGCAAGGCGAAGGATACAACGCCCACTCCCGGACTTACCCCCCGGCAGGACCACGCCCCGGAACGACCGGTGGGCTTTACCCGCCAAACGTCGACCGCGGTGCGTCAAGTACCAACACGTCCCCAAGTATGCCTAACAGCATTGTAGGAGGTCACACGCCGAACACGAGCGTATCGTCCATGCCCGTAAGTGGTGGTTCCATTTACTCGCAAAGTGGCATGACAGAAAGCCCCAAGCCCTTGAGCCCTGGCGCTGCACATGACGCAAACAACATTGCGAGACAACGATCTCCGAGTCTCACACATCAGTTCCAGCAGCAACACTTTGGCCGCAGGCCTTCTGAGAGAAACACATCACCAGGTTGGTCCTCCAGACTCTACGATATTCCTGCAGAGGGAATGCTGACTTGGGATTTTAAGCATTCGCTGTTCCGCCAGGTGCCCAGGCTGGCGCTGCACATGGCCGCGGCGCCTCCAACGTAGAAAACGGCAACAACATGTTCGCTTCAGACCCTGGCCTCTGGGCGTATGTCCAAACTTTGGAGGACAAGGTCAAACAATTGTCTGATAGGATCACGGCATTTGAAAAGGCCGACACGGCGAAGCAAGCGCAGATTGGGCTGCTTACGAGCGAAGTCACAGGGCTAAAGAAGCAGCTGGAGGCTCGCGAGGCCGAAACAACGGAAGTCCAAGCGTAACGCAGAAATCATCGATAGCGCCTTCGAGCTATCCAGTACACCTTGTTAACCTTATAACAACGACGAAATATGATTGTGAGGGACGGATGAGAGAAGAGCCTCGTGTGGTGGGGGAGGATAAATTGGCGTTTTCTTTTTCTTTTCACTCATTGTCGGCGTTCCAGTTTCTCATCTCTCTTCCATTCTCCACTGTCTCTGCCTGTATGCTTTTTTTTTTCTTTTTTCTTGCAGGACACTTCGTCCAGGGGAAAGGCGTTTTGGGGCACTGGCAGATGTGCAACGGTGGACCTCAACACGAAAAGTTTATGGCTTAGCGGGTTTTCCTCAAGTGCGGTTCGAGACCAGGCATGTTGAAGAACAAGCCAAGA
This sequence comes from Colletotrichum neosansevieriae, assembly GCA_036785495.1. Lineage (NCBI taxonomy): Eukaryota > Fungi > Ascomycota > Sordariomycetes > Glomerellales > Glomerellaceae > Colletotrichum > Colletotrichum neosansevieriae. The sequence goes on along the minus strand of JAVHLV010000068.1, from coordinate 164,278 downwards.
TTTCGCTGCAGCATTTCAATTCCGGTCTGGACGTTTCCTGGAGGCAACTGATAGTGGGGCTAAACCACTCATGTATTAATATAGCGTTCGTTGCAGAGATTTGGCCTCGTGGCAGCCAGTCCTCCGAAAAGAAGGAGGCAAATAGTGCAATTACATGTCTTTTATATCAGCTTGTTGGACCATCGCCGTTCCCAGTATAGCGAATTCTTTCCGTCTGTGCCCAGGCCGTCATAGTAATGGATTCCGGACGTTGTTCATCGACCTCGGGTATGCCACCTTCTGTGACTTAAGTATTTGTAGGCCAAAACGCCGCCTTTCCAGCTTCACACTAGCTAAGGGTAGAATGTACCGAGATGCCGGTTGTCTGGATGTCCTTGGCCGTCTGCGACGTTCATCCAGCGCTGGAGGGTCTTTGGGGGTCCACCCCCGAGCAGCGCCGGGTGTTGAAAGTTGTTCCTCAGCAAGTTGCTGCCTCAGAATGTTTGTCAAGACGAAACTATCACTACTGATCACCTCCTAATGACCGGCTCCGCTCGGAACTCACATTTCTGCAACTCAGAGGTTGCCATCCTTAGCCATACTATTGCTGACAAGCCGAGGTATCAAAGACCTCTTTGAGGATCCCTCGATTGAAAACCGTGCGTTGTTCTCTTTCAGCTTAGAATTGTGAGACAATCCTACAAGATTCTTGTCTCTGACTGGTTACCTTGAGCTCCATTTTAGTTAGTCAACTAAACACGAAATCATGTCGGTACGCAGTTGTTCGTCAACCACGAAAGCTTTCCTTGGAGCACACTTCAATTTTTCTTACGTGTGTGTACATCAATGTTAGTAGCAACAGCGGTGTTGACGAGTAAAAGCTGCAAGAGTAGAAGCATAGAAAGCAATAGTCATACCAGCAACGCCTCCGAGCCGCGTGTATATATATACATACATACATATATATTCTCTTTTGCGATTTCTACTATGGTGCCTTGTCGAGCTAAGTAGAAAGCTCCTCGGAATGACTTCGCAGTTCAAGGACAAACGGAAATGAAGTGGCGTTGATTAACTTCTTGACTCAAGTGAATCAAGATGACATTTAGTGCCAGGACTCAGTGCAACTTGATTTCCCACGCAAGAAGACCTAGACGTTGGCCTTGTCCCTGCCGAGGTATGCTATTGAAACGGCGCTCTCGGGACCAATGGGTCTGATAGCATGATGGGCTTGGAGGACAAGCTTAGCCATCAATAGAAATTGCTGGATCCCTCCGTAAATCAAACTCTGCCATTGATTCGATAACAGCCCTCCTTATGGACGCTACGGTTACGTAAAGCGAATGGTATGAAGAATCCTCCATACTTCATAATAGCATATATATCAGCTCTATGTAACCTTGCATTGAGGGTATGAGAGTAACAGCGGAAACCATCACAGAGAGCAGTTCAATTGTGCTGTTAGTTCCACAAGCACCTGTCATCTCGGCATATCAGTAGTCTCTTTACATCAGACGTACAAGGACTTGCTCTGATATTTGAACACATTTGAGCGAGCTGAATCACATTATGGCCTCATCGTTTCTACTGTGCATCAATTCCGGGTGGGATCTCAAATCCACGGAACTCGGCCGGAGCGCGGATGTTACGCACCCACCCAAGGTGATCATCACCCTGTTCGCGTCATTTCTCCTCACGAAAGACTGCCTTTCGGCAATGACAAGGCTGAAATGTGATAATCTGCCGTACATAGAACACATAGAACAAAGGAAAGCAAAGTTTCGCTCGATAGCATGTTCCATCTGGGGGCTGGGCTCCTCGATACTCGAGATCGTGTACAAAGCCTCTGGCATGTATGTCAAGATTAACGGAAGTATTTGATATAACGAGAGAATGGGAGAAAGCAGGGAACTTTCGTGAAGTTCCCGAATACCTCAACATTCCTATTCGGTAATGAAGTAGACCGAGACAGTCTTGATAGCACTCGACGAACATGTTCATCGTTGAAGGCGAAGGCGATCTTCATGTACCACATGAACCATACAGCTTGGCATCTCCCCCGTTCCCGTCGATTCCGGTCACAATGCAACCCCCACCGTGATATCATGCGCGACGAACCCTCTCATTGTCTAATATTTGCAGATCATACAGAGACAGAATGAGAACCCATCAACCACTGGCCGAGACACCGCGTTGATTCCCCGACTATAGCCAGTATGGATGTTTCCGTTACCTCTTATACAACCCCGAACGAAACTCATGCGCACCACGTGTGCATGTCCCTGTCCTAGCTTGGAAAACATTAAGGTACCCTCATGGAGTAAGAACGGTGTGCGACAGGTAGGCATTAAAACCAGGCTCTCGCAGGCATCGATCTCAACCGCGTTCATGTTGCATCCCATCAACATATATCACTACATCGAGGCATCTCAAACATCACACTAGACTCTCAGTCCGAACTGGTTTGCTATGTCATCAGACGCCGAAAAAAACTAGCCAGAGCCTGTTCGGCTGCATCGGGTCCGGCTTTGCGGCCATCGGAGTCGGGGCTACCCTCAAACGGTGGTATGGAATCGACGACATCCAATTCTTCGAGCGTCACTCTCAGCTCGGCGGTACATGGCTTGCCAACCAATATCCAGATATGGAAATCACTTCTTCCTGCTCATCACGCCCGGGATTCGTCAATGCTCTTTGTTCTGACAACTGGCTGTAGGTTGTGCCTGCGGTGTCCCGAGCGCGATGCGCAGCTTCTCTTTCGAACAAAACCCCGACTGGCTCAGGCCATGCCATCGAACTCTGAGCTGTGGGAATACATCAACAACGTGGCGCAGAAGTACGACCTAGTACGTCGCATGGTTTTTAACTCTCTTGTCCAACGTTGCGACTGGATCGAAGACCGAGCACGATGGCGATTGACAATCTGCCACTTGAAGTCGATGACAACTTATTATCACGAGTCGCAGTTCCTGTTTGCCGCCACCGGTGTGCTCCTTCACCCCCGTGATATTGATATCCCAGGGACCAGTGTCTTCAAGGGCACGATTGCGCACACTGGTCGCTGGAGCTCAGACATTAACCTCGAAGGGAAGAAAGTGGTTCTCTTCGGCAACGGTTGCACGGCTTAGTGTCCCAGGTCGTCCCGGCGATCGTCAGTAAGACCAAGGCCCTGACCCAAGTCGTGCGCACAAAGCATTTGGATCATGCCGGGTCTGGACTCAGACCTTTCCCCCTTTATGCGTAAGGTGTGGACATGGGTTCCGAAGGTGCCAGCTCTCCAACGCTTCATAATCTTCTGCGTGGCCGAGAATTCCTTTCGAGGGTTCCAGATGACCAACGACGGGAAGAAGTTCAGGGAAATGCAGAGGCATAATTCAGAAACATACATGAGGTCGGCAGCGCCTGAAAAGTATCATGACTTCTTGATCGCGGACTTTGAGGTCAATTGCAAGAGACGCATCTTTGATCCGGGCTACCTGCAGAGCATCCACGCCGACAACTTCACCCTCACCGACGAGAGGTCTCTGGAGATCACATCGGACGGTGTCAGGACAGCAAAAGGCTTCATCGAGGCCGATGTCATTATTCTGGCGAATGGTTATGAGACGAATAAATTTGCTACGGGCATCAACGTGGTTGGGAAGGAGGGCAAGACACTCGAGACACGCTGGAAGGCCCTACCTAGGAGGCGAAGGCGCTTACAATACCTCGGCAATGTCAGGGTTTCCTAACTTCTTCCTTCTGCTTGGTATGTGTTGACGAGTCCAATAACTCTAGCAAATCTGACGAAAGCGATACAGGTCCTAATTCCGTGACGGGTCACACTTCTACTGTGATGGCCATCGAGAACTCGGTGAACTACGCCCTCCGCATCCTGAAACCCATCCTGGAAGGACGTGCGAGCGCAGTGATGGTCAGGAGCGAAGCTGAACAGCAGTACGTCGATGAGATCCAGGGCGCCTTGCGCAGGACCGTGTGGAACACAGGTTGCGGAGCCTGGTACACGAAGATATCGGATGCCGGTGAGGCGCTGAATGAGTGGAATGCTATGGCCTACCCCTTCTCTCAGATACACTTCTGGTATCGCAGTTTCTTCCCTACCTGGTCGCATTGGGAGTACAGCGTAAGTAGCGAGTTATTTACTACCAGCTGGTTGCAAAGCTGAGTATCAGAAAGGACAAGCTAACAAAATCAGGGGCGAGCTTCTCGCAACTCCCGGGTACAGAAGAGAGGCTACGGTGGCTGGGTGATGATTATCTTGGCAATTATCGTGGGTGTTGTAGTCTTGGGCGTTCTCGGTAGAGGTTGGCTTTCGTCAATCAAACATAACTTCCGTGTGACTGGAGGGCCTGGAACTTTCGTTCCCAACTACTTGTAACCAATTGCGGTTCTCTCTATTGTCAGCGCAGAGTCACTAGGAGATCTTTCGCAGTTGTGCCACTGTTGATGGACTGGATATTCTATTTCGTCTATATCCCAACAAAGAGAAGAACCGGGTGACATGAGAAATGTAAGGGGAGAGAGCGAGAGAGGCTGTCAATTCACGATGCACAATCAGCCGGTATCCTCCCGCTCGCGAGGTTGCTGCAAAGGGATAGACAAGAGCCCAGAATCTGGCCTCGTATCCGTAGGTCGAGGTAAGTTCAAGTATTCGGTTTGCCGGTGGCAACAGACTTGGCTAGTTACGAGAAACATGGAACATGCACAAGTTAGAGCGAATTACGAATTCAAAGAACCATTGAATATTCCGCGGTGTCCTGTGTATCAATCTTTTGCTATCTCTGGTGAGCCTAGGCTCCATCTACCTCCACTTGCTGAGAATAAGAACACGATGACTTAACATCTGTTTGGGGATATTGTTCCGGGATGAAATCATCTGTTTTTCATAGCTGCGCAACTGTTTGATGATGGATTTAAGTCGTGACTCGTAGTGCGAGGGACTATGGCAGACACTTTGTGGCAGATACTCGCAAATCCTACCCGAGGGCTGGAAACGCGACGAAGAAACACACAAGGAGTTGACATCCTGCTCAGCACGTGGTCCAAAGTGTTGCCAATGGTAACTCGTTTCTATTCATCCGCGCAAATTCGGGGTTCATTGCCGCGATACTGGTTCCTGAATGTTGGACCTTGACAACAGGAGAGTATGTATTCACAATGGAAAGTAAAGCAACAGAATGCTCGGTGCTTTAGGTCATGGTTTGGGCGACTTGCTTGAGAAATATAGTTCCGCACGCTTGAAGCTTTCATCATTAGACCGACCAAGTCTGGTTATCCACCGGTGGCTTTGGACATTACTCACAAGACCATCATAAGCTAGGAATGCTAACCCCTTACGAAATTTGCTTTGGGTCTTCTTATTTTGGCTACCAACACGATGCAGTTCGTATGGGCATGCCTGCGAGACGACATCAGCAACCTTATCTTGGCCGGCTTTCGCCAAGAGGTTGGCAACGCGGCTTTGATAGCTTCTCGGGTTTAGAGGAAAAGAGTCTGTTATGTGATGGTGTATGTGAAAAACTATCTGCCGATGGAAAGCCAAGGAAGCTCACCGACAGACAAGAAAACCTAGCTAGGCTCAAGGACTCAAGAAGCGCATCTTCATCATGACGGAATGCCTGGTCACTACGTGATGCTACGCGATTCCTCGCGTGCTTTGCATGATGTTGAAGCTTATCGCACTCCGCTCCTCAGTATATTATGTCACTAGCAAATTGCACGATTCGGGCTGCAAATCAATCTTACTACGAGTGAACCGCCATACCACTCCGCTACGTGATTTTCGTCCGTCTAAGTAGCGACGTGGCGTTCGAAATTATTCAAGTATGCGCTGCAAGTCCAGAGGCGGGCGAGTTCACTCTCGCAATGACAAGAGCAATGTAGTTGATACCAGGCAGACTTCTATCATGGTTGCCACGATACTCTGTGGAACCTACGACCCACCTCTAGTCCGGATATCTGGGCCGTGTTTTCGGAGGAGCTGGCCGTGGCTTGATGCGCCAAGTCCGACAGAGTTCCGGCGACTAGAAAATGAACAAGTTGCACCAGTACCTACGAAGCTGAAGGCAGTCGACTGTTGAGTGGTCACATAGCATTCGAAGACGCGGCCATCAGGCATGCGATGGGTAATACGGGAAGCTTGCCACTTGTGGAGGCGGATGTTTCTGACGATGCGGCTTTCGCGCATGCGCGAAGTCGCAAAACCCCAAGTGTCTGTCGAGATTTTCAGATGGGTCGTTGCGATCCCCGATCTGCCGAACTGTCTCGACGGCGGATCAGGCCAATCATACGAGGATTGCGAATCATGGCCGTGGCCTCGGGGTGATGGCTGCAATCTCCCAAGACGCAGTCGGGAGCAGCGAGAGTGGTTACACGTGTTACCGCAGGTGACCAGGACGGGCAAGATGTAGTAGGTTGCAGGATGAAGAAGATCCCTGTCGTCGCTATGATGTGGTGCAATATCGATGCGAGAGAGGTAGAGAGAGGGAGGGTTGAACTGAGAGATCAGAGGCTCCAGAGGACGTCGGAGAGCGCGCTGGCCGGCGAGACAGGCGGCAGGTAGCGTCGTAGGACAAGAAAAGAAGAAAAAACACACACCTCCTGGCGAAGATGAGGCGGTAAAGATGCGTTGGCAGGTGGCAGGTTAGGTTGATCAGGAATGAAGCGTCGAGGCCGGGAGGGGGCGTTGAGTCGGGATGATCCCCACATGGATGTCGACCGAGAGTGGCATTCGGTGGCATTGACTCTAGGTTCCTCACTAACTTACCTACCTACTTACCTTAGGTACCTTACCAGCGACTTGTAGCAACCTGCCTAGGCCTTCAGAGACAGCACATGCACGAACGGCGGGTAGTCTTGCCTGCTGTCTCTGCTTGTGCGTGTGTAATCGTGGAAGGGCGAATAGGATGCATCAGCTAGGTACCTACGGTAGCACCTCAGGCTTAGGTAAGGCATCCGTACGTAAGCGCGGAATCACCTCATTTGACAGGGTCTGACACTCAAGGGCCTCCCAGCCAAGGATGTCGGCAGCTTGGCTACCTACCTACCTAGGTACCTAAGGCAAGGTAGGTAGGCACGATTCCCTGGGTTCCCCTCCAGAACCCTCCGCCCCTCCACTTCCCCAATCCTGGCATCCTTGGACTTTGCTTTCGAGTCGGGTCTAGGTAGGTACCTACCCTACTTGGGCTGTAGGGAGGTACTCCCGCAAGACGCAACCCCGGCTGGCCTGACAAGTCAGGAATAGTAACAAGCTCTCTGCGCAAACCGTCCCAGCCCCCCCCCGTTCAGCCAGTTTTTGGAGGGACACCCCCGGGACCCAGCTGCTGCTTATTCTCTGGTGAACAACAACACAGACGGACTCTAGACTCTTGTTCAAACACCACCAAACCTGCCTTACACATTAATTCAACCACCACGAAAAAAAACACCCACAGTTGTTACGATACCCCGCGATTTCGAATGTTCCGTCAATTGATTGCGCCCTAATACTCCACGACAAATGCGCATGAGGGGGTTCGAAACGCCGCCTCCATCATGATGCGAGATCCGCGTCGCCGGAGCCCTGAGAGCTCTCGGCGGCCAAGAAGAGAGCGGCGTGATGATCGCGAACAGATTGCAGGCAGTACCTTTTCTACCACGCCAGGTCCATCTGCGCAACCACAGGAATACCCTTATTCGCAATCGAAATCGCATCCCCATCCTCAGCAACACCCTCAGTCGCAGTACTCCCAATACTATGCGGAACCCCAGAGATACCCCGAATCCGAGAGCTATGCTCCCAGACCCCAGCCATACCACGAACCCCAAAGATACGAGGACCCTCAGAGATACCCCCAGCTCGAGCCGTACGCGCACCCCAAGAGCCACGCCGAACCTCATTCTCAACCTTATCACGAACGCGATCGAGATGTAGAAGCACTGGGATACGGCGAATCTGAGAAGATGCGCCCACGAGGCGCCTCGAGTTCTTCCGCCTCATCCTCCACTTCGTCCTCCTTCCTCAATATCTCGGCCAAGGGCCCGAGATTTGGCGGTGTTTTCAGTACATTTTGGAGAGCTCCCTCGGAAAATCGCAAGAAGCGTCGCAAGAAGAAGCAGAAGGCCAGGATCTTATCCTTCGGCAATTCTTCTTCCTCCTCAGTCAATTCTGACTTGGCCTATGGACGTGGCTACATCGAACGCGACAAGAGTCAACTCACGACTCCCATGCAGTCTGCCTATGCTAGTCCTGCTATGCACATGCACCAGCAGCCCGTTCAGTCCCGCCAAGAACCAGAACCTGCCCCACGGGACAAAACCGACGAAGAAATACTCTCGATCGGGCGTCAACTGCAAGACATTGCGAGGAGGCAGAACGATGCCGATATGCGGGCAGCCAGCAAGTCTGGAACGTCCCAGCTGGCTGGTGCAGCCGGTATTGCAGGTGCCGCCGCCGCCTTCAGCCATTTCCGAAAGAAGAAACCCGACGCTCGAAGCCGTGGGGCTGGCTCCTCCAAAGTCAAGGACAAAGGTTCATCCTCAGACGACGATTGGGAATCGGCTTCCGATGATGAGTCCTCCACGGACAGCTCCGAAAGCTCCGATGCCGGCTTGGTATACGGCTCCGATATGAGGCCATCAAAGTCGGCTAGAATCTCATCGGAACCTCCCGAGCAGATTAAGCCCCCTGGACACAAGAACACCGTAGTGGACCCACGCCTCTTTGGTCCCTACAACTCTCTCCGCGGCGCCGTTAAGAGTCCATGCGGTTTCGGTGAAGAGGATCCCCGATCTGCTGGCTCATTCCGCCGACATCATGAGGAAACTGTCGCCCAGGTCCAGTCGCCTAAGACCCGTAAGCAGCCAATGCAGCATGTGTATCCTATGCCTACCTCGGACCCGAACCGCTTCGACTTCGACCGTGGCTCCGTAACGTCGTTCCGACAGGAGCTCCCACAACAGTCGCGACCCGCTCCCGTTCCCTTGCAGCAGCCCATCCCTATTGCGCCTGTGTCATCTAAAGTCTATGATGCCGATAGATTCGTAGAAGACGAGCCTCGGGCTTCCAAACGCCAGCCGGCCAACGGAAGAAGCGCCGCGGAAAACGCTATCGCAGGTGTAGGCTTCGCAGCAGCGGCCATCGGCGTCGAAATGGCGACCCGGAGAGACTCATTGGAGTACCTTGAGCGTCGCGACAATCGTCGAAGTGAGTTTCGGGAGAGACACGACGACCATTACGAGGTTCGAGGAAAGCGACAACCAGAAGAGCGAACGGAACCACCCATAAGAATTGAGCTGGAAGATCGTGAACCCCGTGGTCAGCGTGATCCTCGTCGACCAAATCGGCGCAACGACGTCGAGATCATCGACGAAGGTGACAAAGTAGGAGCTGTGCGTGATCCAGTCCCTCTCGAGCCTGCCATCAGGCAGGAAGTAGGGATAGATTCCCGTCCAGAGGTGTATAAATTGCCCCGTGGCGACGAAATTCGAGTTGAGTATGATCCGGACGAAGAGCGTCGACGCCGTGAGGCACCCACGGAAGCACGTAAAGACGATAGAAAGCCGCACAGCAATCCCGCAGCTGTCGACGAATGCCGGGACGCGAAGCGGGTAGAGAAGCCATCTGAGTTGCCCCGAGACTACCATGGGGTGGAGCAACCCGAGGTCCCTATTACACAAGCACCTATTGACCCTTTCCAGTTCCAGGTTGCTGATGACGCTTTCCAAACACCGAAATACGCCACACCGAAGAACGCAACGCCGAAGAGGCCACTGACTCCTCAGGTCGTGACTGTTGATCGCGAGCCCAATTTCGACGACTCCCCCCCGAGAAAGCCCGACTACTCCGAGGCACGAATGAGCCGCAAGGATTCATTCGAGCTCGAAAAAAGGTTAGAACAGTACCAGCACCAGAGCTTCAGAGATCGTTCGAGGACACCCGAACCGCGCCGTCGCAGAGACTCGTTAGAAGAGAACGAGCATGCCGCCAAGTCAATTTATGATGAAGCGAAGCATGCCACCGCACCTTTGGCCGCAGCGGCCATCGCTTCTGCAATTGCCGTGGAAGAAGAGAGAAGTCGAAGACACCGTGGCGGCCATGTCACTGAGTATGATCCGCGTGATAGATCCCAGGCTGCCAAGGATGCCGTCCAGGAAGAGGCTGACAGGTACTACCGCGAGACTGTTCTCGCTCGCAAAATCGCCGAGGATGAAATTCGATCTCGTAGCTCATCTCCTCACGACAAGTCTGTGGTAGGCAAGTGGCAAGATCACGACGGGCCTGAGGTTGTCACCATCGTAACGCCTCCTGAGATGGACCATCCTCATGCCAAGAGTCCTTATGATGCGCCTAACGCCGACGTTCGTATCGACCACGTCATCATCCCGACCGAACTCCATCGTTTCCGCCTCCCAGACGGTCAGCTTGCCTCAGGCTCGACCCCGACATTCAAATCTCGTGATCCATCCTGCGATCATGAGCGGCCGCTACTGAACCTTGTTCTTCCTACACCGATGGTTACCCCACGTGCCACGCCTGCCCCTGAGCAGCAGACGGAGGCAAGGTCAAAGCGTGACACTGTGAGGCCCATATCGGTAGAGACAAGAGAAGCGCCGACGGATACCGCGCCTGAAATAATTCTAGGACCGAAGGGAGAAGTTATCGAAAGGCCTGCAACGCCGGCTGCGAAATCGGTAACTTGGGGCGAAAACGAGACGAAGAGCTTCGAGGTCGAGAGCCCTGAGCCCCCTAAGAGCACATCACCCACTGCCTCCACTAAGTCGAAGTCGAAGAAACGTTTTGGCAAGAGCTCACCGTGGGGCATCATTGCTGCGGCAGTTGGCGGAGCCGGAGCGGCGGCGGCTGCGTCGTCAGCAGCAGCCCCCGAAATCCGTGACCCTTTCCAAGAGAGCAAGCCAGAGGACGAAGAGGCGACTCATAGTCCGCCCCAGTCTCCCAAGTCTCGCGCCATCGAGTCTTGTACAGAGCCACCTGTTTCTCCACAGCTCGTTCCGTCCTTCGATGATGAGCAGGACCTCCCACCTGCCCCCGGACCTAAGCCATCTAGTTCACCATCACGGCAGATGCCTGGAGCGTTTGCGGATGACATAGAATTCGCTTCTGTCCTCGCTGCTGGGCTACAAGACACCGGTTTTGACCCCAACATTGTCATCGACAACCCCACCTACATGAAGCGCGACAGTCCTCCGCGTCAGAGCGAACCTCTCGTCTACCAGCAGCCATTCGCAGAGACCGTCACTGATTTAGGTGCTTATGGTCATGAAAACGCCCTCGATAGCTCGGCCAGGCGTGAACCAGTTTTTGTCATTGGAGAGGTCCCAGAAACTCCGGCGGAAGAAAAGGATTTGTACAACGTACCACATTCGCATAGCTTGTCTCCCAAAGAAGAGCGCGTCAAGGGCAAAGCCAAAGAGACGGTTGTTACGGACGAAGAGCGCGCTGGAGATGAGTCTCAGCCTACCAGAAAGCTCAGCAAGAAGGAAAAGCGCAAGCAGAAGGCTGCTAAAAGGCAAAGCGGTGATGACACACCATTTGAGGTACCACGAGATGCTCCTGAGCCGGAGTCGGCTTCGACTTCCAAAGTAGGATCTCAGCACGACTCGCAAGCCAACTACAAGGACGTACCCAACAGCCCCGAGACGATTGTTGCACCTGGCTCGAACTCCCGTGATATCCAGGACGCTCCCGCCTGGAACTTGCCAGCTTATTCGCCTCGAGAATCATCGTTCGAAGAGTCAGCTTCTGCGTCCTATCCTCAGGGCAGAGCTTTCGATGATCAACCATACTCCAAGGTAGGTAGCTCATATGGCGAGCGTGCACCCCACTCCACACGTCCCTTCGAGGAGCCAGCTTCACTCTCTAGGACTCGCTCTTTGGATGAACCTTCTTCTTTGCACTCGGGCCAATCCTTCAATGAGTCAGAATCGGCCCGTCCGGACGAAACACCGTTGTTTGGGTCAACACAACCAGGCGAACCACCTGTTGATTATTACGACACTGCTACCCCCACCAAGTCAAGTAAGAAAGAGAAGAAGAAGAAGAGGAATCGGTCTTCTAGGTCAAACGTCATTGTGGTCCAAGACGATGACGGTGGACCGCCGGAAGATTATGTCGTTGAAGGGTCACGAACGTCGCGCCAAAAGCTGCCGGAACGTGACGACTTTGCCCCAATAGCACGCCGGGAAAATGATGACGACCCACTGGAATCGCCAAAGAAGAAGGAAAAGTCCAAAAAGTCCAAGCAGAGTTCAGACGAGTGGACGGATGTCGAAAGGCAGGTTGATGACGCTTCTGTTGACAAAAGCACACCTATCAAAGGTACCGACGATTGGGATGATCGTCCTGCTAAGTCACGTCGAGACCGGTCAAAGTTTGAGGACAATGACGTGAGCTCTGTGGTTTCCGACCCATCATCTCGGCGAGAGAAATCCTATCTCCGGTCTAACGGGAGTAAATACGAGGACGACGACGTCAAATCCGTAGCGTCTGACGGCATTAGTCGCGAGAGACGCAGCCGTGATTACAAGAAGAGCCCCAAGGACGAGGAGAAGCGCAGCAGCAGCTCGTTCTTCAGCCTGTTCAGGCCAGGCAGCGGGAACAGCAAGGAACCATCTGTAAAAGATGAGAAGTCTTTTTTAGATAATGCCGGCACCCTTGGCGCGGGTGCCGGCTTGGCGAGCGCCGTGGCAGCTTTGGGCTCCATGATGTCCCGCTCCAACGCCACTGAACCTCAATCGGAAGAGTTGTCCGATATCCATCGTTCCTTGGAGAGATCCGCCAGCCCTCCCAGAGACATGGACATTCTCGATCCCGAAATCACACAGCGGGTAATCAGACCAGCCATTGACCCTCAATACGGCGACCTTCTCCCCCTGCCACCCAGCCCCATGCCGCCTAGCACTGCCGGCTCCCTGACCCGGGAGCTGGATGAACTTCCCGCTTTGCCCGATAGTCGTCCGGAAACACCTCCTAATGAGCGAAGACGCCAGCGCGAAATGAAAACACATGTCCGACGCCGCAGCAACCTAGAAACACCGCACAAAAGCCCCAGTCAGACCGCAGTGCCGATCAAGCTTCGACTGGGACAAAGGTCTGCGCCATCATCTCCAGGTAACCTTGGACAGCCTGTTTCTCCAGTGTCACCTCCAATTCTGCCGACAGCTCCAGAGCCTACTCTATCGCGGCGCCCATCTGCCAGACCAATCTCATGGGAGCGGGGCAGTGAGTTCAAGCCCCTATACCTACTAGAACATGCCCGTCAGGCGCACGCCGCTCAGTCAGTGGAGCCACCCATTGACTTCCCGGAGTTGCCTCCGAGCGAGCCACCATCTCGCGAGTCTCCTGCCCCAGCATTCGCTCTTCGCGAAAACGACATTGACTACTTCGAGCTCCAACCATCACCTTTCGAGCCAGAAGATCTTCGCATCAACACCGACGTATCACAATTTCTTCCGTCGGTTGTTGATCAAGGTTCACGGGATACAACGCCAAAAGCGGAGCAATCGTTGCAACATACTGGCGCCATATTTGGCTCCGAAACACCCGCTCTTCCCACCACCTCGGACACGGCCCAACAACTTCATCTATCAGAGCACGAGCAGGTAGATCTGCCGGCCCTGCCAGACAGCCCTGCCGGGTTGTTGACTGAACACGAGGCGTCGCGGCCAGTTTACACTGCTTCCCGCGTAATCGACGACGACTCCGTGGAGCTACCTACACTGCCCACAAGCTCTCTGACTAAGGTCGAACCGGTAGAGGTGGCCTGCGGTACCATGTTTGTCCCTGCGTCGCCTGCTCTTCCTGCCATCCCTGATGCCGCTGGACATGGAGATCACTTCGAACAAGAGCTCACAAACCTCCCGGCTCTTCCTGCTAGTCCCGTGGGGGAGCAAAACATACTGCGCAGTCCTCTTCTTGAACCCATGGCAGATCACAGTGGGGAGATGATGGCGGCCCTTCCCAACAGTCCTGTCATCGAAAGGGAACGTCCAGCGTCACCCACTGTCTCTAAGTTCCTTCCTGAGTCCCCCATTCTTCCCGCAATGCCGAATATCGACAGACGCATGGACTCATTTGAACCTGAGCTAAAGGAGTTACCCGCTCTTCCAAGCAGTCCTGGAATGGTTGATCCTGTAACCAAGAGGGGCCCTTCAGCGCCTCCCAGTACCGCCAACTTCCAACCTGAATCACCTGCTCTTCCCACCACGCCAGATGCAGCCAGATACATCGACTCGTCGGAACACCAAGTGGAGAATCTGCCTGCTATTCCCCCCAGCCCTGTGACTGAATGCGGGCCTCCAGCAGCAACTACCGCCGACAAGTTTGCTCCTGAGTCACCAGCTCTCCCCGTTACACAAGTTGCAATCAGAGACATCGGCTCGTTAGAAACCCACCTGGAAGAGTTACCTGCTCTGCCTGCCAGCCCCGTGAGTGAACCTGAGTTGGTCTCCGCTGGCATTGGGTACCTGCCCGAACCGCCTGCTCTCCCACCTGCGCTGGGCGCAGCCAGACAGTTGGAACCCTCTGGGCAAGAGTTGGACAAATTACCTGGTCTCCCAGCCAGTCCTCTAGCCGAGGCAGAGGTTTTTTCTGGAAATAGTTACTGGCCTGGATCGCCTACTCTCCCATCTGTCCCGGACGCAACTGAACAGCTGGGCATCTTTGAATATGACTTGAACGAGCTGCCCAGTCTGCCAGCCAATCCTGCCGTTGAACCCAAGATTCTCCCCAGCGTTTCATACTTACCAGAATCGCCTATCCTTCCTCTTGTTCCGGACGCAGCTAAACAGCTGGACATCACAGGATGGGATCTGGACGAGTTGCCTGCTCTCCCAGCCAGTCCCGTGCCTCAAGCTGCTGTAAAAGAACGAGAGCTGGAATTAATCGAAGCTATGTCTAAGGACAGAGGTTCGTATCTCTTGCCAATAACCCCCCCCCCCCCCCCCCCTGCCCCGGGAAGTATCAGAAAACTAATGGAACATGATGTTCTAGATACATCGCCCAGACCGCCCAGCTCCCAGTCACCCAGGACTCAAGACAAAGCAGAAACAATGTCCGGCATCAACAAAGACAAGTTGTCCAGAACTCACACCACTATGGGCGATCTCTTAGGAGGCATCGCAGTGGGCATCACAGCGGGTGTTCTGGCAAGCGACGAAAAGTTTGGCGACAAAGCGAAAGATATTGATATTGACGCCCAGCCTTTAGTAGCTCCTGAGCCAGCAACGCCCGCAGAGCCAACAGTTGAGACAAACTTATCCAAGAAGGCAAAGAAGAAGAAGAGGAAGAACAAGGAAGTTCCAATCCACAACACAGCCCTCCCCTCTGTTGAAAATGCGTTGTCTTCTGAGCCAATGGACAAAGATATGTCTTTGCCGACAAGGGATGTTGTCCCGCTGAGTTCCACCGACAAGCATCAACTATCATTGAGCAACTTTGATCCCGTTATTCCTGTCACAGTCCCAACATCACCTTCAAGGGAGCAGATTGCTTCCACGCCTCTTGTTGACGCCGCAATTCTTCTGCCGCCAACAAGACTTCCTTTACCCAACCCATCTGAAGAGGAAGCTTCTTGGTCAATCGACAATGATGGTGGGCCATTAGCCACCAATGTCGCACCTTCAACCCCAGTCACAGCCCCCCCAGCAGACGGCGAAGATCGCGTCATGAGCCCCGTGTCTCGTGGCCGTTTCGGTGGATTTTTCAGTCGCTTCCAGCCACCGCACATGCTTCTTCTGAACAGATCCAAGTATGGCAGTAACCCGCCCTCACCTTATGGCAGTGCCCCACCCTCACCTGGATTCCATTCGTCAAATGAGGTCAAGGAGATTGAAGAACCTGTGACCCAGCTGCCATTGGCTAAACCTCTTGCATCTGAGACCTTGCCCGCTCAGAACACTTCAGCCGGGTCTATTATGAGTAAAGTGGTTGACAATGAGGTCCCCATTTCGGAATCTCCAATCTCCAAGCCGGAGAATCTTGACAACTTGCCTCTGACTGATCTTAACCTCACCACCTCAGCTGAATATCCTTCTTTTGCCTTTGAAGAAGCGAGACGGCCCCTTTTGCCAACCGACAATACTGTCCCTTTCCCAGAGTTTTCTCAACCAGAGAAGTTTACGACCGCGATTCAAAACGACAAGGGTCCCTTGACAGACACTCTCCAGAAAGAGAGAGATGCGATCCCTCTTCAGAGCAGCACAACCATCATCGACACCGCCACTACGTATGACGTTCCCGTGGAGGAAAAGCTTTCCAAGAAAGAGAAGAAGAAGCTCAAGAAGGCTCAGGCTCAGGCTTCGGAGCTTGAATATTCTCTCGACACCGCTGAGCCGACCAGCCATGTCCACGCTCTGAAGCAAGAAGCGCCAGCGGAGGTAGAGCTTTCGCTTCCGAGCGCAGAGACCCAGGTTCCTTTGGGCGAGGCCGATGTCAAATCTCCTCATCTCGATACCACAAGTCCTCTGGCCGAAGCCACAATTTCTCCTCTCGAAATTGAAACTGCAGGTTCATTGCCCAAAACCGAGACTGACAACCCTGTAGCCCAGAGTGATGGGAAAGCTCTTCCCGACGAAAATGCAGCAAGTGCTCCCTTGCCAGAGACTGGAGCAATGGTCCAAATACCCGCGGTCGAGCTGCAAGGTCCTCTTGCTGCAACGGAAGAACCAGCCTGGTGGTCTCGTTCCGAGCAACCCAAGGGCATCGCTGAGGACAATGCGGAAGATTTCAGTGAGCATGTAGTTGAGATCGATCAACCTACACCGCCTGTGCAAGGCCCTCTTGCCGAGAATGAAGAACCGGCCTGGTGGTCTCGTTCTGAATTGGCTGAGCAAGCTGAAAAAGCCGATGAAGTCGTCGAGGTTGATCAAATTAAGCCGCCGGTGCAAGGCCCCCTTGCTGCACACGAAGAACTGGCGTGGTGGTCTTGCGTTGAGCATGTTGACCAAACCGACCAAATCGATCAAGATGAGCGTGCCAAGGACGTTGTCGAGACCGAACAAGTTGCGCCGCCGGTGCAAGGTCCTCTTGCTGAGAATGAGGAGCCGGCCTGGTGGTCTCGTTCTGACGTGGTGGAAGATAGCTTGGTGGAGCAGCAGACGCAATTTCAAGACATCGAAAAGAAGGTGGCTCAGGTCAATGAACTCCCATCTGAAGCACAGCTTCCTTTCGTGGAAGTAGGCAAGAAGCCCGCCCATTTGAAGGAGAGCACCATTGAGCAGCTGGCTGAGGTTGAAGATACGGAGGTCACGGAAGCCAGGATGGAAGAACTTCCATTCAAGCCACTCCCCCGCATTTTCGAGCAAGACGAGGGATCCGTATCTTTCGAAGGCAACGTGTCTGATCCCGATACCCCTCGCCCGGCACAAGGCTACTCCTTTTCAGTGGATGACGCCGACCTCTGGCACCAAGCCCTTGAACCCATCCCGGAGGAGCCGGCCGACCTGAACGACGAATTCCTCCAAACGCAAGTTTCTGCCGCAGAAAGCGAGTCACTCCCCGACATGCTGAAGGACCTTACCATCGCGCAGCAAACCCCGCTCCCTGACTTTGACCAGTCCACCCGCGAACAGAGCTCTGAGAATTTGGACGAAGCCCTTGCTGAAACCCACGATCCCAAGATTGGGCAGGAAGCGACGCGCGCCAACTTGGATGCCAACACTCTGGAAAACCCCCTCTCTGACGTCGACAATACCTTCCAAGAACCATCGACCGAAACGGACGCTAGATTACTGTCAGCTCCATTTTCTTCCAACCCTTCCGAGAAACAAAAAAAGAACGGCGAGAAAAACCCAGCTGCTGAGGAAGAGACTGTGGTCACGGAGCAAAACACGCTTTTCGAAGCCGACCCCATCTTGAATCAAGGGCCTCAAGATGCCGATACGAACACACAGCTTGCCGACCAACCTGTATCTGCTGCAGAATCTCAAAACTCGAATTCAGAGATGAAGCCGGAAGAGGATGCCGAAAAAATTCTTGTGCCGCCCGCTGGAGACACGACAACTTCATCCTTGACTGAGAGAATTGGGCCTACCGAACCGGAGACTGTGGTCGCTCCTCCAGTAGACAAGCCTATCTGTGAAGGCCCATTTGCTGCTTGTGAAACACTAGACGTTCTGCCTTCTTCGACGAACGATGGCGACAAGCTTCCCTCCCAAACTACAAGTAGGAGCGTTGAGCCGCCTGACGGACCTTCCCAGCTTGAGCAATCGGGCAAAAAGAAGAAAAAGAAGAAAGGCAAGGGAGCATCCATCTCGCAGCTGGATGATGATGTGGTTTCTACAGAGACTACTCCTGTCCAGACTCCCATCGCCGAGACGTCTATCTTCGAATCGCCTCTTGGAGCCTTAGTCAATGTAGCTCCGGTTGACGAGATTCTCGTACCTGAAAATCCTGTAGTTGAGACTCCTACTGTCGAGACTCCTACTGGTGAAACTACGGTTGAGACTGCTGCCGCCAAGATCCGTTACATTGAGGCCCCCAGCATTAACGACCCGACGCCCGAGACTATCAACGCCGAGCCACGCGCTGTTGATGCACCCCTTGGCGAAAGCACCTTCGTTGATATCCCGTTCACGAAGACTTCTAAAGGCGAAACCGCCGTTGAGACTTGCGACCGTGACACGCCTGCTGTCAATGAATCGGTCGTCGAAACCTCTGGCGCTTTGTCATACCCTGTTGGCACTCCCGTTGTTCAAGACCCTTTAGTTGAGACTCAACTAGTTGAGACTCCTACTGGCGAGGCGACGGTTGAGTTCTCAAGCGACGACAAAGTGGTTGGTGAGACTTCTATGAGCGACATTTCTGCAACTCGAACGCCCGCCGTTCAAAATTCAACGGTCGAGACTCCACTGGCTGAGGCTCCTGCTAATAACACTTCGGTTGCCCAAAATGTCGTTTCGGAGACTGAATCCCCTCATGCCCATTCTCCCGCCGTTGAGGCTCCTGTAATCGAAAACTTGGTGGTTGAGACTCCTGTTGTTGAGACTCCTACCAGTGAGCTTCCCTTTGAGACTCCAGGGGTAGAATATCCAATGGCCGAGACCCGCCCGCTCAAGGATATGCCTGAAAACTTGGCTCACGCGGGTTCTGCTGAAGCAGTCCTCACTCATATTCCCGCCGTTGAGACTCCTGTGATCGGAAACCAGGTGGTTGAGACTCCTAGCGTCGAGACTCCCACAAGCGAGATCGCTGCTGAGACTTCGGCCAAGAATACAGAAGTTGATAAGGCTTTTACCGCCGATATTCCTGCCGAGACATCTCAAGCTTTCGTTGAGACTCCACTCGTTGAGACTCCGATTGCCAAAGATATCTCGGTTGAAAGCCAGCCGGTAGATACGCCTATCTCAGAGCAGACTGGAGAAGCATTCGCACAGCCCACTTTTCAAGAGAGCACTTCGACAGATACCATAGTGGCAGAGAACGCCTCCAGGCTAGAGACAGATCGGGACCAGCGACAGGGGACCGAAGACTCAGCCGTCATCGTGGACACTCCAGAAACGTTGCACATTTCATACGCAGACAACGTTGATCAGATCGACAGTGTTGCTACTCCGGCGGGAGAGGCGTCCAAGTCCCCCAAGAAGTCCAAGAAAAAGAAGAGGAAGGACAAGAGCATTCAAATCGCAGACTCTGAGCCTTCTGTCTTCATTTCTGGAAGTCCTATTGTTGATGTCGCGGACATTGCCCAAGAAACGCCAGTGCCTACTTCAAAAATCGCCGCCGAGGAAGACAACACGCTCGCGCAAGAGCGGGACGTGAAAGACAGTGGATCACGGCCAAATAACAGCAGCGACTTGGCAAAACCCACGGCCAAGAGGGAATTGGAGACCATCAAGACCGAGTCACAGCAGCCCACAGTGGTAGAAAGACAGGATGATGCATTCGTCACTCCTTCGCAAAGTGCCGTGGTACCCGAAGATCAGAGGGACGTATTTGGAAACCTCTCACAGGAGCCGACCCTTCTCGAAACCCAAACCGAGGCAGTTGATGTCAAGTTAGAACAACCGCCCGCTGAGAACGACCACAACGGCGATGTTCAAGCTCAAACTGAACCCGAGTCACCGGTTGAATCAAAGAAGAGCAAGAAAAAGAAGAAAAAGGCGGCAGCAGCAGCAGCAGCATCACTTGAAGCCAATCTCGAGGCCACGCCTACGAACGAGGACAACAACAAACAAGAGGCGAAGGACGAGAAGATCACGGACAAGGGCACAAGCATCACATCGGACAAGACAGGCGATGCGGAAGCGCCATCGCAAGAAGCCCCTTTAAGCGGAGAATTCGCGGCGGACAGCAAGATTTCGGAGGAGACAGACCCAGGGTCAGCTGTTACCAAAAAGGGAAAGAAACAGAAGAAGGGCAAGAAGTCATCAACCTGGGACCCGGAGACAGAGAACAGCCCGCCCACAAATGTCCCCGAACACACGGCAGATGTAGCGAATACAATGGACAAGTCCGCTTATATTTCCTCCCCGAGGGGAGAGCCTGTCAGTGACGAAATTTCCTCCCCGCAAGCAGACACTTCGACACAGCCGGAGCGATCGTATGCTGCAGATACGGGCGAAGCAACGCAAAACTCCGTGACCTGGGCACCAGTGGAACTGGAAGTCTTCTCGAACGGTTCCGAACTTCCTCAGAATGTCGACAATGGTCTCGAGACGCCAAGCGAGGACGTCCCAGCCTCCGATCAGCAGCTACCTACGATGGAGCTAAGCCGATCTCGGGATCAACGAGACGCCGACAGCGAAGAGGGGCAAGCCCCGGGTTCCCGAATCATCGATCTCGACCCAGAGAGCCAAGCTCAGACAGACCCTGTAGGCGAGGTCAACATGGCCATGCCCCAGCCCCAACCGCACGACATTTCTGCCCCCATCGACTACCTCCCGTCATCTTCTGGGCTGAACGACACGCGGGGGTCCACGAACGCTTCGAATTCCACCGACCAAGCTTCCTTTCCCTCCGCCCACCGAATGCTTCCAGTGACTGCCTCATTCAGTGCTGTTGACGCTGATGCGGCCAACCGGAAGGGCGGTGAGACAGCAGAGCGGGAACACGACGCGGAGCAAGTGGCAAGCAGCGAGGCTGATGCAACAAACGCCGAACATGCGGGCCGCCCTGGCGCCATGGACGAACCACAGGTGGGAACCAACGCTCAAACGGGCGAGGTCGGCTTGACGGACCCCGGTCTGCATGCAGCTGTGGAGTCTGCCAATGGGCAGGGGTGCGACAAATCACTGCAAGACACGCAAAACGGGCGTATTACGGGTGCCCAAGCCGTGGGCCCTGCCCTCACCGACTCGGCCCTGGAGGCTGGTACTCCACAAAACACCCCGGTTCCAACCTTGGCGAACCAAGACACAAACCCGGAGATCCCCCAACCTTTGGTGGATGAGGTACCCAGCTCGTTCGAGGTTGACAAAAAATCTGACGCGGGGACTGCTGACGCCGCTGAGACTCGCTTGGATGACGTGAAGCTTCACGACAACTCGATCATCGAGAACTTTGATGAGAAGA
Source organism: Colletotrichum neosansevieriae (assembly GCA_036785495.1). Taxonomy (NCBI): domain Eukaryota; kingdom Fungi; phylum Ascomycota; class Sordariomycetes; order Glomerellales; family Glomerellaceae; genus Colletotrichum; species Colletotrichum neosansevieriae. The sequence goes on along the minus strand of JAVHLV010000068.1, from coordinate 142,794 downwards.
AGAAGGACGAGGAAGAGCAATCCAGTCCTCTCGCCACAGATGCTGAACGCCCAGGTCGAACAGACACCTCGGAATTGCTTGGTGAAGCCCTCATTTCGGAGCCGGAAATAGAGTCACCATCCAAGAAGCTTCCAGACCCTTACACACCAGGGGTTGTCAACATCACCCATAGCTCTGAAAAGACTGAGACGGAGGTACAGCCAGAAGACGAGGTTCGGTCTCAGCCCATTAGCCCAAGCAACATGTCCAAAAAGGATAAAAAGAACAAAAAGACCAAGGCTGCTGGCGCCGAGCCCACCCCCCAGGATGACATTCATGAGATTAAAGCACAAGATGTGGATGACCCCCCCGTTGTTCAACCCCGCGAGTTGGCCGGGGCCGAGTCTTTGGAGCAGAAGGAGCCTGCAGGTATTCCAAGCGCTCCCGACGTGTTCCCCGCGACGGAGGCAGTCGAGGCCGGTGAAGACGAATGGACTGTCCAACCCGTCGGCAAAAAAAGGAAAAAGGACAAGAAGAAGCGCGCTGCAGTTCAGACAGCTGAAGAAGCTGCCAGGGAGGCTGCGCAAATGCTAGAAACCCCAGAGGTTATTGTCGGACAAGGAAGTCAGTCTCAACCTCTCGAAGAAGCTGACGGGATGCCAAAGACGAATATCGTGGAGGAGGAAAGGCCCACGCCTACCGCCGGGTCATGTGAAAGCCTCGTTGAGACACCCGGAGGCATGAAGTCCAAGAGGAGCAAAAGGCGCCAAAGCCTTGCTGAAAGCGTATCTGAAGAAGCTCCCAGCACAACAAACCCAATCATCAGCGCGGCTTCAGACATAGCCACGACGGATGAGCAGCTAGATCTGCCTGACGACATCAATACCATTGACTTTGAAACGCCGACAAAGGGCAAGAAAAAGAAGCAGCAGCAGCAGGACCTTGGAGAGGATGATCAAGATCGTTTCCGGCCGGTGGGGCAAGTAAGGCCGCGCTTTCCCTGGGCTGCTCCTGCTGCACTGCTTGCTGGGAACTACCGGCCCGCCAACAAGGAACGCCGGTTTTCTGAACCAACAGAAGCAGCGCCAAGAAGCCCTTCGATAACCTCGGTCCAAGACGACATTGATTTAAATTCCATACACCCAAGGGACGCATTATCTACCTTATCTGACTCTAAGTCGATCGACACTGAGGTCGGAACTTTCCAAAGAGACAAGCCACTACAGCCCCCAGAGAGCGTCGAGGCCACTACTCCAGCCCAGCCTGCTGAAAATTCAGTAATGGACGAGCCCAAGACTATTCAACAAGCGTCTTCAGATGTGCCCAAGGAAACAGAGACGCCTTTGCAAACAGTGACCGAGACGCCTGGTGATATCACAATTGTACAGCCGGAAGACGAATTCCCGGTCATCACCAAGGATAAGAAAAAGAAGAAAAAGGACGTCACTGTTGAAGTCGTTGACGAACAGCCAACGCCTCTAGAACCAGAATCAGCATCTGAACCTCCAAAAGTGGAAGCACCTAGCGAGCAGCCGGTTGCACCCGAGACCACCGACGTTAGCCAACATATGGAGGCCGTTACCGAGACCGCCAGTGCAAACACTCAACGGCTAGATGAAAAGCAAGCAGTAGATCAGCCCGAGGAGCATGTGGAAGAGAAGACTATGGGCAGTCTAATCACTGGAGAGAAAGCCTTCGAGAGTAAGCCGGCCGCGGACGAAGATTTTGCTCCTGTTACGAAGAATTCCAAGAAAGACAGGAAGAAGAAGAAGAAGAAGAAGGCGGCGGCAGCAGAAGCGGCGGCGCAAGAGGCTACTTTGGACCAAGTCATCGAACAGGAGACTGTTCCCAGTATGGCACCTCTCCCACAAGAGCCCGGCAATCTAGGCACCGCGGGCAAAGACGACTCACCCGAGATCCAGCTTTCTGTTGAAGAGGCGACAACAGCCGACAGCGATCTTACTCCAGCCGGTGGAAACATCTCTGAGACTGTCATTCCAGAAGCCTCAAAGAGCCAGGACGTCTCGCATCAGGAACCGGCTGTCACCTCCGAGCATGGATCTACGCTTTCCGAGAAGGAGTCTGAGGACGAGAAGAAAAAAGGAGGGAAAGCCCAAGAGGATCCCATCGCCGACCTTGTTCCTGAACTCCAATCGGATTCGGCATCTCAGACGAGAGAGGTGGGTTTCAACGGACCTGAAGCTACAAGCACCATTTTAGGGCCACCATCTACGCCAGAGAGCGTACCGAAGGATTTGGCTTCTGCTGTGGCCGAACCGGTACTAGAACCTCAGATATCGGATCCGAATCCACCCGAGGCCGAGCAAAGCACTACCTCTGCGCCGGAGCCCATTGAGGAAAAGCCGGCCGATCATCCGGTGGCAATTTATTCGGCTGACACAGCTGAAACGGGCCAGCCATCTGCTCCAACGCCTCAAGTTGTCGACGAGGACTTCCCTCTGATTGGCAAGAAAGAGGAGAGGGCTAAAAAGAAGAAGAAGGGCAAGACTCTCGACTTGTCCGAGCCTCAAATTTCAAGCGAGCCCGTCGCTGAGTATGCCGAACGCGACACCGAGTGCTTACCCGGGACACCTCTGGAGACCATCCTGCAGACGGAACAGACTTGTGAGTGGCCCTCGACAACAACTTCAGATGTGCCAAACGAGGTTGCCATGGAACCATCGACGAAGCTTGCGGACAACAAAGACCCAGTACAAAACGTCGAGATGGACCAGAATTCCCCCTCAAGTGGCACCGATATTTCGCAAGAAAAGTCATTCGTTGAAGCTCAACCAGCACCCGGCGGCAGCGAAGCTCAAACCCCCGACATATTGGATGACGGGCCATCAACGGCCAAGTTATCCAAGAAGAACAAGAAGAAAGGAAAGAAGGGAAAGCTACCAGACGACTCCGAAATTCCCTCTGACGTAGCATCTCCTCGTAACGAAACACAGACCACGACAATCCCCGATTCGACAGACACTTTGCAAGAGACGATTATGTCGGAACTTCTTACTGCCGAGACCCCTATCGACGAGGAGCAGCCCAATGAGGTCCCCATTTCGTCAGCTCCGCGCTTTGAAAGCCCCGTAGCCCAGGACGACGCCAATCGGAATTTCCCGCTTGAAAAGGAGCCTGCCCAGTCTCTTCAACAGCAAGGAATAGACAATCAACAACTTGCTTCATCCGAAATTCGAACTCTCGCGCCCGAAGCTGAGGCCAAGATACAAGAACCGTTGGCTGTGGAGGATTCCGAAGAATTTGGTACCAGGAAGTCCAAGAAAGACAAAAAGAAAAAGAAGGCCGCTCTCGGCGATATTGCATCCGAAAACGCCGCCTCCTCTATTGACCAGCCTAATAACGCAGCCACTACAACGCCTGCCATTGAAGTCCATGCTGTGGACCCGTTGTACGAGTGGGCCGAGGCAACGACGTCAAAGAAGAGCAAGAAGAACAAGAAAAAGAGGCGTTCGTCTGAAGTTGAGCCTGAAGTCGGCTACGACTTTGCTCGCGAAGGGCTGGAGAGTGCTCCCGAGCATCAGACAACCCCGACTCTGCCCGCCGACAATCTATCCTCATCCCCCTTGCAGGACATCAAGCCCGGCGTACAAGCACCAGCCTCTGAGCACGTTGTTGGGGAGGTATCGAGCCTTGATCCTGTCACTGAAGCGATCCTTGACCCAGAACCATCCACTCTCACGCCTATTACCGATACCGTTGCGAAAAAGTCTTCTAAACGACTTCCGGTCAGCGAAGAAGAGCATGAGATTCACGACGTATCAAAAGATAGTCAAACCTTGAATGTTGCTGAGCCAGGACTCCTTGAGCAGCCACCGACGTATGACTGGCCTGATGTTGGAAGCACCAAGAAGGCCAGGAAGGACAAGGAGAAGAAACGACAACTGGGGCATACTGAATGGGCTTCTGATACTGCAACGCCTAAGGTCGAGTCGACCGAGCTGAGGGGTTTTGAGGAAGGGGGGCTACCACAGTCTATCCCGTTGCCAGCAGATGAAGTTGTCGTGAACCCCGACAATGACACGGCCGATATTCTTGGCACACCGGTCGCCAACCAGCCCGCAATCACCCCTCCTCGGTCTCCTGAGTCGGCAACGCAAGAAACATCACCCGATGCGGTCATCGCAAGGGGGTTGATCGCCGACCCTGTTATTACAAGCAGTGAAGCCGCTCAGCGAAGCTTACAAGAGCCAATCGAGCAGCCCGCCACTGTGGATGAGGGACTGGTAGAAGATTTGGTTCCTGGGAAGCCCCAAAAGCATAAGAAGAAGAACCGTGGCAGCCAATTAGAACCCGAAGAGGATGTGGCTCTCACTCCTAGTGTCGCAGAAGAACCTCCTGCCCCGAACCCCCTTTCCGACCTCACGTTGGAGAACAACCACAGAGAGGAAGCCAGCGAAACGAGCCGAGAAGTCGTTGACACTCCAGCAAATCCCATCATAGGTGGGACTCTTGGCCTGCTTGCTGCACCTATCGAGAAGCAAACACAAGCCAACGAAGAAATCTCCAGGGACAATATCATCACTGTCGGGAACAGCACCCGACCTACCCCCGGCCCGGCTTCGCCTTCACAGAACTTGGATGACACAAACAAGATTGATGTCTTGGGAGAAACCCATTCATCACAAGTTGGGCCCGATTCAAGTAACGAGCCAGTCGAGAAAACTGCCGATGAACCGGCTGTCGGCGAGTACGAGTGGGACATGCATGCGACTAAGAAATCCAGGCAGGGCAAAAACAGCAAGCGGGAGTCTTTCCCAAATGACCTGTCATCACCCGTCAATGTTGGTCCGACGCTGGCGGTCGACGCGGAACCACGCCAATCTCGAGATGATGCGGGCAACTCTGAATACTTTGACAAATCGATTCTTGAAGACACTCGGAGTGCATCCGCGCCCCCGTCCCCAGAGCCGGCGAATACTCCACCGACTCCTACGGATGTACCTGAGCGTATCGGCAACCAAGATCCCTCTCCAGAGCCAATCAACTCGGCAAAACTTGACCTCCATCCGGCGCAAGAGTCAAGCAGCGTTATTCACGACGCACCCTTCGATCAGTCCGATCAGCGTAAAAAGTTGAAGACCCGAGAACAATCAGAGACTCTCTTGCCTGAACGAATCCTGAGTCCTCGAGAAATCGCAGCAGCATACCCCGAGGACGACAGCCATGAGACCAAGCCAGCTGAGCAGGATACTCAGATTCCCGACGAGCCCTCTCCACATACAACGGCGCCTTACACTCCTCAAGAACAAGCATGCTCAAGTCTTCAGTTCGAGGGGGATGGTCAAAAATCCAAATCTCTAGAGGACCCATCCGCCCGCAACATTGCTACCTCGTATCTCGAGAGCAAGACTGATTACGAAGCAGCCGAGAAGGCCGGGTCAGTAAGGCCGGTAGAAGAAAACCGCGCAGCTGATTCTCCAATCATTGAGAAAGAGGCTGGCGCCGCAGCGATCGCAGCAGTGGCAGCTCTCGCCACTAAGTCCAGCGGCAAGCAGGAGGGCCACAAGAATTCGAAGTCCGCAGACAAATGCCCACCACGAGATGTCATGTCCGACGATGCATCTCTCTGGCAAGGTGTCGGTAAGAAACACGTCAGCGAACCTGCGATTGCGGAAGTCGGGCAATCTCTGGCTCATGATGGCACGAAGGACGCCCAACGGGCAGCAGCAAACGTCTTGGAAGACAACAGTTTTGGCTTCTCGAATCCACAAGAAGAACGGAAGTCAAAGCAGCACAAGATTGCCAAGGACGATGATGTGTTCGCTCCTAGATCAAGGGAGGGCAATTCAATTCCGATTCCGGGCCGAGACACAGATTCTCACTTGTCATACATCCCGCCACCTCCAATTGGCGAGCCCAGCAAGGCTTCAGAGTCACGATCACCTGCCACGAGTCCGGAACAAACTCGACGAAAAACGAAGGACATGTTGAGCTTCACGGCACCAATTAAGGAAATGGCACAAGACGACAATATTGAAAGTCCAGTTCTGGGCCGAGAAGTGGACATCGAGTCGAAGACGCCTGCTGAGAAAAGTGTCAGCCGGTCACTGAGTACAAGTTTCGAAGCACCCGACACAAGCACAATGACTAGTGACTTGGACGAGGCGGTCGATCGCGGTTACGAAGCTGAGTCCCGCCGCGATCTCGCGAGTGGCCGGCCTTTGGAAAGCCCTTTCCGGAGTCCAGTTCCAAGCCTCTTGCCCCCAGTTCAAGAGGAGGCCCAAGACGATATTGAAACCCGTTCACGATCTCTCCCAAAGACGGCATCCCGCAGAGCACTTCGTACACCAGAGCCCCAACGAGACAGCGGGCTAGGCGCCGGCTCACCCCATCCTTTCAGGAGAAGTAGGCTCGACAATCAAGAAGGCGACCGAGACAATAGCGTTCTTGGGGACTGGTGGGAGACAACATCGCAGGGGCGAGACGCTCGGCGCACGCCCGAACTTTCCAGTCACCGAGAGAGACGAAGATCTCGCGAGTTAGAAAGAGTCAAGTCACCGGTCGTCAAAGAAGTCCTGCGGCGTTCACCATTTGCTCAGGAAGAACCGGGTGACCTCCCGCTTTCCAGAACTCCAATTTTAGGAGACCCAAGCGGTCGGGAGCTTACTCCGACACCAGAGCCACACAAGATGAGGAGGATCAGCCCAGAGCTGGAGAGGAAAAGATCCAAGTACCAAGACCTGGCTTCAGCAGCCCTAGCCGGCGCAGCAATCAGCAGTACATCGTCACCTCGCAGCACTCCTCCAGCCGGCAATCGCAGCGTCTCGGAGAGAGTGGCACGACTCCAATCGCCGGCGCCGGTTGACCCACCCTCCGTAGCGCGAAGGTCCATCTCCAACAGCAGCCTATCACGACACAGACGGGCCATGGGCTCTGTAACACCTGAACCACTAAAGTTCCGGCCTGAAAGCCCAGGCATCTCACGACCAGCCACTGCCACCCCGCCTCTTCGCAGAGCTGACAGGCGTGTGAGCGGAGACCTACGATCTCTCAGTCAACGAAGTCACCAAGACCTTTCCAAGGACCCGACCCCGACCGGCTCGTCAAACACCCCTGTCGCCAACGAAGGTCGTGTCCGCACCAAGGACATGGCCGACGTCTATGTAAGTTCATCCCATCTTTCACCTCGCATCCCCGGGTTTCGCTCTTTTCATCCCATCCATCTCCAATTGAGTTTGGCCCGTGCAGCCTTGCTCAATGCTCACCGACATTCAACTGACCAGACCGTAATAGGATGGCTTTGGTGAGGGCCGCATCGGCTCCCCCCGATCGCCAACGAGACCGCACAGCATGCGCCGACGTCAGAGCATGCAAGTCCTCGAGCTCGAATCTCGCGTTGAGCAATTAATGGCCGAGAACCGCATGCTCGCCGATGCTCGAACCCACGCCGATTCCCACAGCAGCAACAACGGAGCTTCAGGCATTCTGGCCGAACGCGATGCCGAAATCGACGTGCTCAAGCAGTCGCTCGAGTTTCTACAAAAGGAGGTTGCCCGTTTGACTGAGGTCAATGAGGGCTTGAACAGCGCCAATGCCCAACTTGCTGCCCAGCACAACGAACGCTACCGTTCATTGGAGACACAGCACGCCGATGCTTCGCGGCAGTTGCACGAGGCTCGCAGCGAACAAAGCCATTTCCAAGAGTCGCTGTCACAGAAAGATGCTGAGATTGGCAGACTGCGTTCGGAGCTCGACGCGGCCAAGGACAAGATTCGCCAGATGCAACGCCAGATTCTGGCTGCGAAGGGTGCTGACGCAGACTTCCTGAATGTCAAGGACGTCGACCACTTTGATCACAGGTGCCAACAACTCTGTTCCCATGTGCAACAATGGGTTCTTCGTTTCTCCAAGTTTTCCGACATGCGCGCCTGTCGGCTGACAAATGAAATTAACGATGAGAAGGTCATTGACCGTCTCGACAACGCCATCTTAGATGGTACCGACGTGGATGCGTATCTTGCCGACCGTGTTCGACGCCGCGACGTATTCATGTCCATGACGATGAACATGATTTGGGAGTTCGTGTTTACTCGTTATCTTTTCGGCATGGACCGCGAACAACGACAGAAACTCAAGTCGTTGGAAAAGCTCCTCACCGAGGTCGGTCCCCCACAGGCTGTCAGACAATGGCGTGCTGTCACGTTGACGCTGCTCTCCAAGCGTCCCAGCTTCAAGCACCAGCGCGACCTCGACACTGAGGCCGTGGTCCAGGCCATCTTCCAGACGCTGTCAAGGGTTCTCCCTCCCCCAAGCAACTTGGAGGACCAGATTCAATCACAGCTGCGCCGCGTGATGAGAGAGGCTGTCGACCTCTCCGTCGAGATGCGTACCCAGCGCGCCGAGTACATGATGCTCCCGCCGCTGCAACCCGAATATGACGCTGATGGCGAACTCGCCGAGACCGTCACATTCAACGCTGCACTCATGAACGAACGCAGCGGTGACAAAACCGTCACCAATGAGGAGCTTGAGGCTCAGAATTCCACTGTTCGAATTGTGCTCTTTCCCCTCGTCGTTAAGAAGGGAGACGACGCCGTCAACAATGATGACGAAATCGTTGTCTGCCCCGCCCAGGTACTGGTGGCTCGGTCCAAGGTCAAGTCCGCGAGGCTGTTCGCTGGCAGCGACGCAGGCGGAGCGTCCGTTGTCGGAGGCAACTCTGCAGCCGCTCACAGCGACCTCAGCATGGGCACTTTCTTGCCCGAACACGCTTCGAATAGGGGGTGAAGTAACTGGGGAGAATCCGGTGTAATTATGGGAATGAGAAAGAGGTGCAGGATATAAGGAAATGGAAATTTCAAGAGAAACTTACGACGTTCTTGGGTTCATGGGAGGGCATGGTCGGAGAAGGGGAAAACGGTGGTTGCATAACGATACCTCTTGGTTTTTGTCTCTTTTGTTTTGTCATGATACTTGATCGATTCTCCAAGTGTACTTGCGTGTTCATCCTTTTACTATTTTTGTTGTCTTTTATCTTTTCAGTTGTTTCGATCTGTTCCGGCATTGCATGGCACGATCATTCGGACTTGACGAACTCGACTTTTGCTTTGTCTCTACTTGTAATTAGGCCTCTTAGACAATAACGAATGACGACCATTACCATTCCTGACCATCTTGGCTTATTCATCCAATGAGTGATCTTCCACTTGTGTGCACACACGGGAACCAAGTATTTGAACTCGTGGGAAGTACTCGTTACTGAACAGACCTGGTCATGAATGCCCTTGCAACATGCGACCGACCCGATAATCTGTGAACTCAAGCTATCATATCAACAAATTGATGTTTCTTTTTGTTACAGACGACCCTTGGCCACCTGTGTTATACTTCTTTCCTGTATTAAATCAGTCATAGATAGGCCTACGTGAGTCGCGTCTCTCTCTCTATCTCTTTCTCTCCTCATCTTCTCAGAAACGAAATTGTACACAACTTTCCCATGCACCACACATTACTAAAATGTACCAAAATGTCGTAGGTGGGTGTCTGTATATGTGCATATATGTAGCCGAGGTATCAAGGATATAAAATATTTGACGCTGCTCTCTTCTTCTTTTCTTTTTGCCCCTTCAAGGACTTTTGTGTCAATGGAGATCGAGGCCTTGTCGTTGGCCCCAGTGGAAACCATTTAATCCCAGAGTCGGATCGTGGAAACCGGAAATGTTGAGCTCGCCCGTGTTCGGGTCGTGTGGGAAGAGGTTGTTGATGATGTCCTGGGTCGGTACCGTTAGCCATTTCACGTCGATGAAGGTCTGCAACGGAAGCAAGAGACAACTTACCCAGTCTACGCCCTCCAGCGAATTCACCATGTTCATCGGCGCCTGCACCGGTCTGTGACCCGCGACACTCGCGCCGTCGCAGCTACTTTCCGGGCTGTCTGCAGTAACAGGCTGCACGCTCCACAGCGCCTCTCCGTTTGAAACGCCGGCGAAGACAATGTTGGGAGGCGGGCCACCCATCTGGCCGCCCGGTGGACCACCGCCCGGAGACCCCATGCCCGGAGATCCACCACCGCTGACGGGTGTCGGTGGCTGCAGGCCGGCTGCCATGTTTGTTTCCGACTTGAGACCCAGCGGCACGCTGTGTTGGTACTGTTGGGGGGAGGGCTGCATTGACTGTCCAGCGTTGTTTTTCATGCCCACCGCGTTCTTGGCCGGCGCTGCCCGTGACGTTCCCGTTGGCGCGCGCATCTTTCGCATGCTCTGGTATGCGCCTGTCTTACTCATAATCTCTCCCAGAATCTGGAGACCCTTGATCTCGGGCGGCGCGTTCGGTTCAGTGCCGAAAACGTAGTCTAGACAGTTCCAGATACGCGGTGCTTCGCTGCTCTGTGGCCGGTAGTAAACTTCCGTTGCTAAGAGTAGGGCGATCTGGAACTGTTGGTAGGCACCCAGGTACCACGCCCAATCATGGAATAGCATGTCAGTCTCCAAACGAATGGATATTTCGATAATCATAATGCCCGACGTGATCAGAAGGTTGTTAAGGCGATGAGGCATTGGACTGTTGGCATTGGCGTGGTAAGGGTGGAGGACCATGACGTGGAGTCTGGAGATCAGCAGGTACATGACCAGCCTAGCATACCGCTGGATCTGAATGTCGTCGTCGAGGTAGCGTTCGTACTTGTCCAACATGCGTTTGCGGAAGTTCTCAATCTTGGTGAGGACCGCGGTCAGGGTGGTTCGGCGGCTTTCTAGCCTGCGACGATCCAGCCAAATGATGCGCATCATCTCGTTGCTCTCGAAACGAATGAGAGACAGTAGAGTTGACGTCCAGCCCTCTGCTCCCTCAGGAGATGCGCCTGTAGGATACAAGTCTGTTTCTTCGCAGTTGAGCGGGAGCTTGGTATCGTAATCCTCGCGACGTATGGCTGGTCTCGGACCTTGTGCTTCACAAGTGCGAATATCAAGGAAGCACAGCTGGTGCCAGATAAGTCTTCTGACGTGCGTGTCGAGGGGGTTCAGGCCATATGTCTCTCCGTCTCGGTGAAGACCCATACACTCGGCCATCCTAACGGCAGCGCCGACCAGGACGGAATGTGCCCGGGAAACTTCAGCTCTGCACAATGGAAGCTACGGGCCCAGTCAGCAATTACCAGTGCGACGATGGTTAGATTAAAACGTACCATGTACATGACAAAAGCCTGCATCGTCTCGACTCTCGTTGTCCGGAGGAAATTAGCCTTACCGAGTGAAGTCTCAGTGGAAGACTTTAATCTCTCAATCAGGGATGCCTTGGAAACGCCGAAGAGTGAATACACCAAAGTATCATCCATACTCACGGCGGCGCTGAACCATGCCGCGAACATGACCGCCTGCGTGGACGCACGCGGCTCAAAATTGCTGTAAATGTCTTCCCAGAAGTTCTGATAGTCGATCTCGAAAGTCGGGCGATGCACGCATCTTGCGACAGGATGGACGGCTTGGAAGTATTGCTGAATTAGGCGGTCTCCGGCTTCCCGGGTTGGTAGTAAGGATTCCAGCGACTGGGCTTCAGCCGTGTGGCCGAAGAAAAAGCCGCTTGACGGTGGAATGTAATGTTCGCTGGGTTTCAAGAAGTCGGGCAGCGAGTTACCAGAACCGCCGCTGACGGTAGACATGGCATCCATGCCCGGAGGTGGACCGGGAAAACCGGGATATCCAGGCGGTGGCCCACCACGGGGCGGGCCGCCACGTCCGGCCCCGCCCATAGCGCCCATCATTCCAGCCATGCCTCCCGGCGGCGGCCCTCCCATACCTCCCATGCCTCCCATGCCTGCCATTGAAGGAGGGCCGGGAGGACCTCCAGATCCAGGAGGTCCACCAGATATCCCAGCGGAGATCTACTTTGCCAGTCAGAATGTTGCGGGCATTCGTTGTTGCCATGCACTTCAACTCGCCAACCGGATACGTACCTCTTCAGCTATCCTGGGTCGCGATAAACCACCGATTCGCTCCGTGATGCGCATGCGACCGACCTGGACTCCCAAGTCGATGACATCGTCAGTGCCATCGGCGTCTTCGTCATACGTAACGTCAAGCGCTGTCATGTCGGTGGGTTCAAGATGACGCTCCTCGGCGAACTCGTCTTCGACGTCGTCAGCGAGAATGCTTTGTTGCTTGGCTGATCGCGACGTTGGCTTGGCGACGTCGCGTTCCAGTTGACGCTCTAGAGAGCCAACCTTTTCCTTGATCTCTGTCAGGCGAAGCTGGCTGGCCTCGTCGAGTTTAGGGCTCAGGTAAACACAGTCGCGCGAGAACTTCATGCAGTTGATGCACGGCTGCGACTTGTTACACTTCAGCTTCCTCCGACGGCACTCGAGGCATGATGTGATCATGCGCATACGCCTTCGAATGGGCTTTCCGGAAGGCGGTCCGGTCGTGGAGCCTGCTCCGGAGGCGGCGGGCGAGGAAGCTCTTGCCGTCATTCCTACTTGACCTGGGGCGGAGGAGGTTGCTGATCCTGGTGATTGTGCGCCGGGCATAAGATCTGAGTTGGGAAGCACGCGTGGGCTTGTCATGGAGGGAGCATGATGTGAAGGGCTCACAGGATTCATCTGGTAATACTGTGGCTGACCCTGAGGCGAGTGAGGATTCACTGGTGAGTGAGAGTGTGCGTGAGGGTGGTGCTGGTAGGCGGCGTATGGGTTGCCGTGACCGGGCTGCTGGCCCGGGTAGGCTGAAGCACCGGCGGCAGCATGACGTGCAGCATGATAATGGCCTTGATCCATTTGATGGTTGGTTAATTGCTGATTCTCTGTCAGTTCTCGTCTTTCAGGTTCGGAGGCCGAGCGTCAGGAAGAGGGTGATATGAGTGCCTGTTAAGGTCGGACAATGGGCAAGCAGAGCGGTCATTCGTTGGTAGAAGTCGAAAGCGCGATCGAAAGAGGATAGAGACTGGGAACGGTGGAGGATCGTCTGGGCTTCCCAGGGGAGTTACGGACGTAAAAAAGGACGTGGCCTGTTATGGGATGCAGGACGGATGACCTGTGGCAGTCGGAGATATGTGTGGGAGGAGCGGGCGGGATATGCAGGAGGTGATTTTTAGACTGCCCGGCCCTGGTCTGGCGGCGCTGTAGCAAGGTGCAAGGCAAGGCAAGGAAGGTAGTTGGTAGTGGTGGTGTGGGCAAGGTTGCGTGTGCCTAGATTCTGTTGGAAATTGGCGGATGGTTGATTGTTTTCCTGACAGATGGTCCCAGAAAGAAAGCAGGTGAGAAGGCTAGGAAAGAAGCGAGGATCGATGTGTGTGGGTGTACACAAGTCTATGTAAGTCGAGTGCACAGCAGCTCCTCGCAGCGAATGATGGGAGAGTGTCCTGGATTTGCAATTGCGTGGACCTGCGCGGAATGCTATGCCTTGTCCACTAACAGACCGACGGGAGAGAGTACCTTACCGTTAGGTAGTGAGGAGGGGTGGTGTGGTGTGGTGTGGTTGTGGTGTATGATTGTGCTGGATTCACTGTGATCCAGCTACTTACTGTGTGTATATGAGCCGTCAGGCAGTAGAAGTGCAGAATCTTGAGGGAAAAAAGACGAACGGACGGGGGGGTATCAGTCGCTCGGAAGAAAGCTGGGAGGAGGACGAGATGGAAGACAGCCCAGAACAAGTTGACCATAAGATAGGTAAGGACCTTGTGGTAAGGTAAGGCAAGGAAGGCATGTACGCGATACCTCGGGCAGCCGACGATGAGGGGTCCTGGTGTGGTAGGTCTCGGCCGCACGAACCATGCCAGAAGACTCTCGATGGGATAAGGCCGACAGGTCCCGCTGAGAGGTAGCGTGTACTTCCGGATGCGGGGGTTCCGCCCCCGCCTCCCTCCCCTGGTGTCTTTCCAAGGTTCTCTCTGCCCCAAGACACACCTCCAGGAGTGGAATAGTTCATCGCAACAACATCACGCAACAGACACCACTCCAACCAGTGTCGCTAATCTCCGTTGAAGTCTGGCTTCACCTTCATGCTGCGTAGCCACACTTGCCTTTTCCCACAGGACAGAGAAATCTTTTCAATTCCCCAAATCGAAATGCAGGAGGGGCCGGGGGGAGGGGAGGAAAAAAAATATAACCTTCAGGGACAATAAGGCTCGTCATCTGCCACTGGCTAGACTAAGATGGTCTTAGTCTTGGTGTTTGGTGTTGGTGCTTGGTGTTGGTGTTTGGTGTTGGTGTTGGCGTTGGCGTTGGCGTTGGCGTTGGCGTTCTGTTCGAATGGCGGCTGGCCGGTCTGGTCTAGCCTGGCTGCAAGCTGCCTTATACCACGCCTTAATCCTTAGTTGCCGTACGCTGGCGTCGGCGTTTGTCCCGTCCGCTCCCATCCTGTCCAATCGTCTAATCGTGCCGTGACTATCTCGTCATGACCGGCCCATCTTGGTCACTCTCTATCTGTCTTGTCTGTCTCAAGTTGCCCTGGGCAAGACCAGAGGCCGTTCGTTAAGACGAGATAAGACAGACAGAATGATGGATAGATGGGATGGACATATAGACAAAAGACCAGAAAGTAGGTAGGTTGATCTGCCTCGTTCTGCTGCCTGCTCTTGTCTTGCAAACTGTCAAAGGGTTGAACAGAACAACCCGCAGGGCACTTTTGGTGTGCATGGGGACATGCCCAATCCCGTGCGTCCCACGGCGATATACGCCCAACCTCCATCTCCATCTATTAAGGCCATGTAGGCTAAGGTAAGCCGGGGGCTATCTTTACATCGATTGTCAGTCGAGTTCGATGTCATCCGTCCCTCCCAAGACGACGTTGACCGGCGCCAAACTCCAGTCCGCTTTCTTTTTTCTTGCTCATCTTCCCCATCCGAGCTGCATGTAATAATAGAAAATAAGACGAGGAGCATAAAGGATAAGATAGCCTGTCTGCCTATAGCCTGCCTGCCTCGACGAACGCCAGGCCTCCCCAAATACCTCGGCCGAATATGCCAGCCGCTGCTGCATCACCGGCCCCTTGATCGGCTCCACCCCACTCTCTCTCCTCCTCTCTCCACGTCTCTGCCAGTTTCACCACTTGGCCATGTTGCTATAATGCGTCAACTTGCTGGATTGCTTCCGCACCTAAGGCATCCAGACACTTCCTTGTCTTGGTCTGCCGTACAAGCTGCGAACACATAACACCGCCCCCACCGTCCATCCTTCCTCCAATCCATCCCCGGCACCAACAGCGAACATTTGCCATCCCATGGATCCCTCCCCGCATCCTCCGCCATGGTCCAAAGAGCACTCAACGAACCTATGATGCCGCCTTCTAGTAATTTCGGGCCCCCTTCTCTCCCATTTCTCTCCTATCAAACAGAATGGACACCCTCCACGGCGAACTGAGAGCCTCAAAGAGCGGACGCTAAGCCTCAACGTCCCAATGCAGCTCGTCATGGAGCCGCGCCCGACTCTTCCGACTTGCCGTCCTTTCAACTATGTTTCTGTACCTGTGCCTGTGCCTGTGCCTGTGCCTGTGCCTCTACCTGTCTATGCCTTGCGCCCGCATCGCTTCTACTCATGCTGGTCCCGCTGCTCCTGCTACTGCCGTGGGTTGCTAGTATTGGTATTGGTGTTGGCGGTGACACCCCCTACTAATACTGTAAGGCACGGGCAAACACCAAGCAGACGCGGCAAACTCTGCATTGTCCGTATTTTTACATGGACATAGGTTGCAAACTTCGTCCCCCCTTTCCCTCACCGCCAACACCTACCTAGGTCCTAACCAGCCAACCACTGTCGGGTCAAGCCCTTGCTTGGCCTGGCCTTTGGGCCGCAAATGACCGTGATTGCATCTCCGGGGTCTCGCCGGCGGAACAAACCTAGGTCTCACTTCTTTTTTATTTTTATTTTTAATTTTTCCACTGTTTGTCTCGTCTTGCCCTTGCCCGCCCGCGCAAACACGTGGGACCGCAGCCTGAGTCGAGCATTTTGCTGCCGCCTACGCAGTAGGGTTTTCCTGGTAAAGGGAAGAAGCTGTCTCAAGCGTTCAACCAGAGACATGGCAGTGAACAAAGGCTTCTTCTGCGTTGCTGTCCGATGACCCCAGGAGTACGCATGCGGTAGAGGCAACCCATCTCACTCGTCCTCGGGCCCGGCCGATAATCCCGTCTGCAATGACCGAATGGAGTCGAGTGCCGGAATCTTCGTTGCCATGCTTCGCGCCCCTCATCAACCGCTCTGCCGCTCCGCGCCTGTCCTCACTCCTGACTTCCGCCTCGTGGCGAACGAATGTTCTCCCGGCACGCAACATGCTCATTGCAGAATTCCATACCTGGCACTAACACGCCGCTTCCATGCTACTCTACGCTCTCTTGTCTCATTCCTGGGACCCCTCCAGGCGTCTCTGCCGTGGATTCGCAGCGCTAGGGCCGACAACCCAGGTATTGTGTCTCACAATTTCACGTTCCCTTCTTTCATACTTGCTCAGGAAACACATGACTTCATGATATGTTCCATTCTCTAACGGGACCATGTTGCTTCAGAAGCCACAGCAGCTTTCCGATCCTCGGCGAGCTTGATGTTTGCATCCCTCCAGCGCTGAAGTTCTCGAGCAACCTTTCGCTTCTCTTCGTGTCCCATAGTGTCCCTTATGATGCCCAATATCCACTGAAAGCGGTCCGTTCGTCCAGGCTCGCCTCTTCTCAACTCTCGCGTACCAACTGACATGCATGCCATGATCAATCGGCGGGACAGTTTCATCCGGTGTGCTCTGAGCCATGAAACACAACGGCTTACGTTCCTCAATACGATCCTGTCGTTGAGATGGTCGGCCTGCGAAAACCAGACAGCCATATCTTCATGTAGTTGTGCCCTCCTTTTCATGAGCCTCATTTGACCTGCCGCCGCCATGCTCCATCTATGCCTCAGCGTTCTGATGTTGCTCTCGCGATTGTCCCTGGCGATATCTCCGACAGCACCGTAGCGAACCACTTTCCATACCTGACCTGGGTGGATGTTCTCATCCTTAATCATGGCCCCAACATACTGCGTCCAGTGTGTCCAGTCCCATGCTAGTTCAATGTTGCGAGCTCGTGATGTTTTTTCTTTCCAACTTCTCCAACTAATGAATCCTGTGTTCTCCCATTCTGAGTCTGGCGAAGATGCATGACGTTCCAGCATAGACAAAATATGGAGAGCTGTGACATGATTACGACTCGTTTTCCCCACCAACTTGAATGGGTGAGCGGGCAGCTTGCCGGTGGCCTTGCAGTAATTTTCCATCGAGATGAGGAGGTCTTCTTGGCGTCCTAGCCGGCGCAAGGCCACCTGGAGATCTATCACCAACAGTGCGCTTGGCTTACTAGCTCCGTGATCGCAAATGTTGACGACCAATGCAGCAAGGCTGAGCTCTGGGTCTTTGATACTATCTTCACCCCAGCGGTCTTTGAGACCCGCGTGGCCTCGCAGGTACCCGCGACTACCCCACTGACGAAGTAGGAGCTTACCGAAGTCTCGGCCGACCGGCCCAAGCAAATCCCGATCAAAGTAGGCCGACCTGACGCAAGCGTCCAGGAAATAGTCCCGGTTCACCAGCGGCATTTCCGCCAAGACCTGCAACCAAAGAAGACGAAGCCTTTGGCGAGGGGATTCTTTGTAGTGAGCCGAAAATTCATAGATGGCAGCCTCCATCTTGCGGATGAGTGCGTCGTGCTCGATGGGCGATAGTTCGCGGAGAATGAAGCCAATATCCGCGGCCCCTTTGCCGACTGCTTTTTTGCCCCCTGCCTTCAGCCGAGACATTACTAGTCGTTGCACTGCCGCGACAATGCCCTCGTGGATATCGTTGACGTAGCCACGGGGGACCGCTTCGAGAGTGGTTTGAAACAGACGAGTCGACTCTTTGTGCCCGGCGGTCTGCGATATTTGCTTCAATAAGTTATCCCAAAAGCTTGCTTCGAACGTCGACGGGCCCAAGACTTCGGAGGATGCGATTCCGTCTATAACGGCCGAAAGGAACCTTCGTGTAGATTCGTTGATAACCCGTCGGTCAGTCCCTGTGTCGACCAAGGATAGTAAAGACTGAGGAAAGGTTGAAACAGCCATGACCACCGCATCGGGATCCAGGAGACCCAGCTCAACCTCCCGTCGAAGGCTCTCCATGACACTGCAAAAATCCTGGTCGATCGCTTCCGGTGTAGAGGAAGCAACAGCCGATCGAGCTTGCGAAAGCTTTCTCACAAGCGCCTCCGCGGGCGCAAGGTTGTCTTTTTCAAACTGCTTCGTTTTCTCCTCGAGGAGCCGTACCTTGTCCCTGATCCACGTCATGAACCATGACAGGTTTGACTGATTTTGCTGGTCGTGCAGAGCCTTCTCCTTCCGCGGTCGATGAAGCGTTGGTGGTTGCCACTTCCACCGACTCAGATCAACGGGAAACTCGATGGTCCACGGAGGTGATGTCGACGGATGGTCAAGGTATAGGTCTGTGATCCTCCTCTTGCCCACACGTTTCCTGCTCTCCAACGGGCCGGGCAGAGAGCTCAATTTTCGGCGCGACAGACGCGACACATGACAGTATCGCTCAAATGCGCTGGATAACAAGCTGTCCGTGATCCATATGTCGTCCAATGGCGCCCGAATCCGTTGCTGCGCTGCTCGGCAGCACCGCGCAGTAGGTCGTGAGGGCATGGGACGAATCGGACAGAGTCGAGACCGTCGGGTGGCGCTTCAGTTGGATAGAATCGATTGCTCAAGATGCAGCTATGCCATTTCTACTGTATAAGGCAAGCGAGGGAGGTCGGGGGCGAGTTCGGAGGAGGCCAATTCATTTAGATACCGCGTTTGACAACTATATCGTAGGTAATGAAAGCAATGAAATATCCGTGGTCAGCTAGGTTGACAGAGATCCGTTGGATTTGTCGACCCACTAATTTCAGCCCAGTGTGGCTAGAGAGCTCAAGTTCGGCTCCCTCCTCGGCGACGCAAAGGCGCACGCGACATGGGGGAAGCTTTGGCGGGGTTTTCCAGCAACCACGGAATACGCGGGGCACCTTACAATTGAGCGATCTACACCGGCACATCCAGACATTGCGACGGCCGGCCAAACAAACAAGATGGAGTTGACGTTTGAGCCGTTAAAGAACGACTTGCTCCTGCGAGCTGCTCGCGGTACGTCTAATCCAACAAAGTTAAGTCCAACAGGAGGAATTGACCGATTGGTACAGGCGAGACGGTCGAGCGCCCGCCGTGCTGGATCATGAGGCAAGGTAAGAGGATCCTCGAACTCCGTTCCAATTCAAAGTAGGCACAATTTAGGAGTCAAATCTGACAGTTTGAGCTTGGGAAAACAGCCGGCCGCTACCTTCCCGAGTACCACGAGGCCAAGGGCAACCGCGACTTCTTTGAATGCTGCCGCGACCCTGAGATCGCCAGCACATTGACCCTCCAGCCCATTGAGCGTTTCGCCGGTCTTCTCGACGCCGCCATCATCTTCAGTGATATTCTAGTCGTTCCCCAGGCTTTGGG
The DNA here is from genome assembly GCA_036785495.1 of Colletotrichum neosansevieriae. Classification (NCBI taxonomy): domain Eukaryota; kingdom Fungi; phylum Ascomycota; class Sordariomycetes; order Glomerellales; family Glomerellaceae; genus Colletotrichum; species Colletotrichum neosansevieriae. The sequence continues at coordinate 123,386 of JAVHLV010000068.1, read as the reverse complement.
TATGACCGTCGAGATGGTTGACAAGAAGGGCCCTCACTTCCCCGACCCTCTGAAGTCCCCTTCCGATGGCCAGTATGACCAGGTCATGGCCAAGAATGTCGACGTTGCCTCCGAGCTCGACTACGTCTACAAGGCCATCACCCTGACCCGGAAGAAGCTCGCCGGTCGTGTGCCCCTGATCGGCTTCTGCGGCGCTCCCTGGACGCTGTTCTGCTACATGGTTGAGGGAGGTGGCACCAAGCTCTTCATCCAGAGCAAGACCTGGATCTACAGATACCCGGAGGAATCTAAGAAGCTGCTGCAAAAGATTGCCGAGGTTTGCGTTGAGTACCTCGCACTGCAGGTCAAGGCTGGCGCCCAGGTACGTTTGTCGAATGCCGTCCCACCGTTGTTGTCCGTTGAAGCCAACAAACGTTGTTAGAGCATTATGGTCTTCGATTCCTGGGCCGGAGAGCTCGGCCCTTCGGCCTTCGACGAGTTCAGCAAGCCCTACCTCGCCTACATTTCCGAGAACCTGCCCAAGAAGCTGCAAGAGATGAACCTCGAGCGCGTGCCCATGACCGTCTTTCCCAAGGGGTGCTGGCACGCCCTGAACACGGTCTGCGACATCGGCTACGACGTCGTTGGTCTCGACTGGATGCAGAGCCCGGCTGATGCTGTCAAAATTCGTGGGGACAGGCAAATCACATTCCAGGGTAACGCCGACCCTGGTGTTCTCTACGGCACCCGTAAGAATATCACAAAGGCCGTCGAGGAGATGGTCAACGGCTTCTGGGGCCAGAAGAAGGGCTGGATTGCCAACCTTGGGCATGGTGAGTCACAACTGCGATATCTGGTGGAAATAGCCAAGGCTGACAACCGCGTAGGCATTACTCCGGGGGTCAACCCCGAGGATCTCAGGTTCTACCTGTCCGAAATTCACCGCTTGACGAAGAACTAGAGTGCAAGCCAAATGTTATATTGGCATTTGATATCAGTATATGACAACAATAACTCATGCTCGGATGAGATGTTGTAGGCGTATAAAAAGGGGACGGTTCCGGAAGGACAACGTTTACAGGTCTTACTAGAGACGGGTTAGTCATTAGACCAAATCGCATCTCCAATGAAAACCGTTTGATATCACTCTCATGAGGTGTAGGTCTGAGGTCTGGGCTTAGGGACCTAGAGGATTTGTGAGATTAGCTTTCGTGGATTGGCTTCCGTGAATTTTTAGTGGTCATTGTCTTTCCCTTCCGAATCGTCAAGTAGCTACATATGGTATCAAGAACTTTTTTTTGTCGTTTCAACATTGCATTTTCAACACCAGATCCCAACGCCGGAAGGCCACGTCCAATTCTTGGGCGTCGCTGCTCTTTCCACAACCAGAACTCCGTCGCAAAGGAATTGGTAGGGGCAGAATGGCCTCCTACAAAGATCCCGGACTAAATGCAACAACCAAGGTCGTATCGGCTATCGCCGTGGGTTTGAGCAGGTGTCAGTCACCATTAGGAGCAGAAGCCCCATTCCCCCCAAACCAACAAGATGCCAATTGCAAAGATTAAGAAACGCTGACGAAATCGCTCATGCCTTCTTTGTCAGGTTGTTGAGCCACTGCTTGCCCTTGGCAGCGAGACCACCGCCCTCCTCCGGGCTGCGGCGGCCACCGGTAGGTGAAGGCGTCTTGCGAAGCGAAGACTCGTCGTCATCGACGGCGACCGCGCCCTCGAGCTTAGCCTTCTTCGCGGCAGCCTCTTCCTCGGAACCCGTCTTGAAGACGTTGGCGGCACCGCCACGGCCATAGTGGGTTGCGCTGTTGCTCTCGCGGCGGGGAACACTGCGCGCGCAAACGTCTCAATAACGATCGACCTGCTGCGAAGCAGAAAGAGAGAAAAAAAGAGGGGGGGGCACAGGAAGAACTTACGGCTCAACGTCCTGGCGCAGACGGGTCTCGTAGGGGTCCTTGTTGGGCGCCATGTTTCCCGAGCCTCCTCTGCCGGTTGTAACGACGGAGGTCTTGAGGGTTGGGGTCTCGAGGTCCTTGGTGGTGACCTTGTTCTTGGTGCTGTCGGCCATGTTGCCGGCACCGCCGCGACCGTGAGAGGCGAGCATTTCTGCGTAGGTCGTGTATTAAGAATTTTTGGTACAATTCAATGGGTTTTGAATCGGATGTCGGCGACGCGATGATTTATATGTACGTTCGTGGCGGGTGAGTCGAGCGTGCGTCGAAGGGTGAATGTGTGGACTGTAAGCCGAATGAGGGAGGGTTGTGAGAGCGCCGGGGATGCCGTTCTAGTGTTGAAGCGCAGATTGAATCACGGACTCGAGGAGGCAAAAGATTTCAAAATCCAATACCTTTTCCTTTCGTCACGTTCTCCGGTTGATTTATATGGAGCTATAGCAGCAAAAAGACCAAAAGAGCAAGGAAACCAAGATAGTAGGGTCACCGAGGGCGTAGAGCGGCGGCAAGACAAAGAGACTTAAATAAGAGGACATGGAGGCACAGCCAGCAGTTTCCTCGGCCTTTGTTTTCAAGCTTCGTTTGGTGGTGGGAGCAAGGATTGGGCATGGCCGCAAGCATCTATTGCGCTACCTTTCCCATCTACGTCGTAAGCAAAATCCTTGGCCCTGCCGGGAGAGGGTTCCCCACACCGCCCGTCAAGGGGAGTGAGTGCACGTTCCCAGTGATGTTCGTTAGGTAGGCCGCCAAGCCATTAACAAACCAAAACGTAATGAAAACAACGACATCCAGCCAAAAACACCACACCACGCACCCGCCGAACCGAGGGGTCCCTGAAAGTCTCGACCCGCCGTTTTCTGTGACATGCAAAGCTCGATTCGATGGCGGAGTGTCATCCATGTTGCGCGTGTCACTTGTTCGCAATTTGCAAAATGGCCAAGAAACACGCGGGGGCGAGGTGCGAATTGCGATACCCTGCGACAATGGCCTTGGAGTCGGAGTCTTTTTCTTCTAGTGCCTTTTGCCACCCATGTTCAGTCGGAGTCTTTGTTATTTATTCAATACGTAGAAGTTGAGTCAGCCGAAACGTGAGGCTCAAACACACCAAGGTCAAGGCTAACAGCAACCACAATTACCGCAATGGCTGGAAACGTTCACGCAACCAGGCTGCTCAGTCCCACGCGAAGAAGGTGCAGCTTCGGCTTCGTCCGGTGGTCTTGTGATCTGAGAGATACAATTCCCTGCCTGATGCCTGCTGCCTGCTGCCTGCTGCAATGTTTCTGGTGCAAAATTGCATGGTACGACAAGCCGTTCTTGTGGGCGCACTTCAGCCAAGCCGTGTAGCAAATGACTTTGGGCGAGAGAAGAGGGTCGAATTCGGGATTGGAAAACTCTTTCCGGCGCAGCTGCGCCGAGCTTTCAGGTCTTGGTCCTGAATCAAGTGTCCGAGGCGCCTGTCGTGACCCGGAAGAATGTCACTGTCGTTCTAATGTCTCCCTCCTCCTCAATCGTACCTCAGAGACGGTGAGGAAGGCCCCATTCCGTCTCAGCTGAGACTGACCAAAACGCACCCCGGATTTTCGTCAACGGTATCCCCAGATATTATTTGGTCCTCAATTTAAAATTTTACCTAAGCAGCATCCATCTGCAGGAGGGCATCGGGTTTCCGAGATTCCAAGGGAGATCACCCCCCACCCCCCAAAACACAAGCGAGTTCTGAGAAATCAAATTGGTAGCAACCAAGAGAACGGTCCAGAAGACCGCAAAACTTGGCCTGGAATGGCTGGCGTCCTCCTGTTTTTCTTAGCCGTTCAACCCAGTTCGAGGTGGTGGCTCTGAAGGGCCTGGTTGATTCGCTTGGGGGCGGCCTGTGTTGGTCCTCGCCTGCCCATTGGCTTCCCGGACTCGGCCTATCCGCCGACGGCGATTTTGACAGTTCGGTAAACGGCGACCTGCAGCTGCGAAATGATGCCGGGGACCTGGATGATGCGGATGTCTGCGGGTGAAGCGCATTCAGTGAACCCCCGTCAAAGTTGGGTTTCGACTCTGGAGAAATGTCATAGAAATTCGGTCCTGGCATCGCGTCTGCTGTCAGAATCCTAGGGCTTTCTCGGCATCTTCGCATGACATTAACCTCTTGCACGCAAATCGTTCGATTCGGGTCGAAGCTGTCACATGGAGAGTTGAGACGCTATTCATTCGCCGGTTTGAATTTCCCATTTCCACGGAAGCACTCTCCCGTTACGCTGCTTGGCTAAGCCCAACTCGTCATTGAGCAACTGCACCGTACATCATGAATTTCACCTGAGCCTTGGGAGTTGGACGTCTGCAACATGCACGAGATAGTACCTTGCCACCAGCTTTCCAAGACAGAAGGGACTATTATGACGATCGCGTTGAAGCTATTGGACCGTTTTTCAACTGGAGAGGATTCATGGCTCGGAACATGATTATGTGGATGTTCAAAATGGGTATGATGAAAGAGGGTAGAACAGGCTACAGTACATCAGCTCTTAAATTCGACAGCACAGGCATGCATGAGGCTGCCAGGTTTGACACATTATATTGATTTGACAGGTCTGACTCGCGTACAGCCGTTGAGGGAATCGGTTTCAATGTCGAAAGCGCTGCCGCTTCGCGGGCCTGCTGAACAGAGCCAAGTTCAGCGATTTTTACTTCGGATGAACAAACCGGATACTTATGGAATCGAAAAACTCCACGTCCGTGCTGGCGCGGCGACCGGATGGTCCTCCGGGGGCCGTGGGCCTTCCCTGAACCCAAAAGCTCCCCCTGCCTCTCCACATCACGTTTTATGAGCACCTTCTCAGCTATGATGAAGTCAGTCAGCTGCTTGTTGCTCTCTATTCTGATACTATTCGTGGCGCTTGGCTCAGTAAAACATAACTTCGAAGTCCTTCTATTGCTGTTGTGATGTGAGGCTATGCTTCGTTTAGTTCTTTCGCGGGCGTTAAGAGCTCGGCACGGTGTACTGTGGGCTGCTCTGGTCGTTCTTATTCCTGTGTTCTCTGGCTTTAGTCGTGGCAAACGAGCTTTTAATGAACTTGGCTACAGACTAGGGCACAGAAGCCACCGGGGCTTGATATGCGTAACGATACATGGCAAGGAAGCCTGCCGTTCGTGGAAGGCTGGGTGCCGGCCCGGGTCTTTTGCCACTGAACTGGCCAGCCTTTTTAGCGCTCTTGTGGTGGGCGCAGGAAGGAAATATAACGCTCTGTACCTAGAAAAGGAAACCTTTCTGCTATCTTCACGAACATAGCCTTGTGAGTGTAACCTTGAAAGTCTCATTTCGACTGGAGCGGATAGGGCGAGAGTTGGTTGAACGTGCGCTGTTCTGCGTCGAAACGTTCAGTTACAGCGATAATCTAGGCCCCAGTGATATTTGTGTTTCTTTGAAGTTATTGCCAATTTCTTCCAGATGAGAAGAAATTACTATGATCATTGAAGTTCATCGAGAACAGAATTTGATCAAACCTGTGTGGTTCTCGCCGGGCCGAGATTTTGAAAGACAAGAACGGCATTGAAGTTATGGCGATACGCGTTTTGATACAGATAGTCTGAGGTCAGTGGAGTGAAATGGAATTAATACACGTGCATACCGTTTTGATACCTCCCATGTCTTCACTCGGAGACCAAGAAAAGTTGTGAAATGGGAATTACTCTTCTGGATATTCAAAATGTGCACAATGTTTTCGATAGTCTAGGTCCTGTGAAGCTTGATACTTCGTCAAGGGCAGACCGCAAAAGAAGGTGCATCAGACGTGCCGGATGTCAAACTGGGGTTAAGAGGAGCACAAGGGCCCTGAATGACTTGGCCAATGAAGGGTTGACGGATGATGATGTGTAACAGAGCAGGCGGGGATGCTGCAGGCCGGGTTCCGGTTCGGTGCTGTTGCTGATGGCGCACGAGAGCTTTGCCTCTCGCATGCATCGAGACCCCTGGCGCGGCCGAATTTGGCGGCTTGCTATCGCCAGGGACGGCCAAGACAACCAGGGCAAGCTTTGATGTGCCAGGCAGAGGTTGTCTGCTGTAAATTGTAATGGATGTTGTAGCGCGGGGGGACCCTCAGCGGTGGTTGTGCACGTCTGAATGGCGGGCCCCCGTCCTATCGGGGGGAGGAGGAGGAGGAGGTGGCGCGGGTGAGGCGATTCGCCGAGCGGGCGTCGGGACTTCGGTTGGGTTTGTTTTGCACCGAGGGAACGGTTTGGCCTAAGGTAGGCGGGCGGGCGGATGGGAGCGGAATGGTTCGTGGACCATTGCGTCGGGATCGGTGGCTGTTGGGCGGAATGACGAAGGAGGGGCCGCTTAAGATGTCTGGTTTGGGGATGAGTTGCCGATTCTGTTCCTGACCCTGACGTGTTTGCGACATTGAATGGTTAATCCATTGCTTGATTAGGGATTCCCAGGAAGTGAAGGACAAGAGTGAGGTCCAGGATGGCTCATATGAGCTGTTGTTGAGGAGGTCGGACGCAAGCAAGGCACAGGGAAGGTGATGCGACACAACAAACCACCCAAAAGGTGAGACAGGACGGGAGAGTGGGAGGTAGGTGCATGAGGTGGCACACAGGCTGAGCAAGGCACGGATACAGGAGGAACAACGTCGATTACGGGGAAGCATGTTAGCGATAATGGGTTAACCGTTAAATGACGATGTCAATGCAGAAAGGCATCTGAGGGTGGTCGATGGCCGATCAAAGGCGGGTGCTTGGCCTAAGCGTCAACTTTTCTCCGCAACTCTACTCCCCCGTCTGTAGGTAACCTCTTCTACTTAGTGGATAAGGTATTGAGGGAGGTTTTATCGGGATATCTACTTCGGTAGAGACTAAGGTACCAAGGTAGGTAAAGTAGGTAAAGGAAGGGATTTGGAAAACCTTGCCCTGGACCCTGTTAAATAACTGTTTTGCCTGGGTGGTTTGCTCCTCGGGTGGCACAGCATAGTATCGGGCCAGTGTACCCGTGAGCAAGTCACGGCCTGATTTGCTAATGTCGACATGGGGTTACTTCTGTGAGATATATCCTGATCCTGCTGTGTTGTCGCAGAGCTCGGCATTAAGCTTGGAAGCACTTCTATTAACAACATCACGAACTCTCTATACCACCACAAGGATAAAAAACGTCAGCATATTACTTTAGCCTATAATATAACTATATAAATTCTAAATATCTAATAATTTTTAGAGTTTGTTCTTCTTATAGTATATTAAGTAGAGAAGACATATATAGAGCTCTAAAATTTATATATACTTTAGAGATATTTACTATATAATATTCTTTATATATATTAGTTACTAAATAAATAAGAAACCCTTCTAGATATTATATATAAATTAGCTACTATAAGGTAGTATTAATATATTTAATCTCTATAGAAGTATATTTTACTTACTTTAATATAGCTAGAACTATATATATACTACTTAGAATAAGAAATATATATATATAGTATTCTTAATTATAAATATTTACTTTTATTAACTAATTAATACTAAAAAATCTAATATATAAAAGTATTCTCTTTTACTCTAAATTAGTAACTTAAAATTCTAATTTAGTTAAAATTCAAGCTGTTAATATAAACTAGACTACCCCTTATATATATACTTACTGGCGTTAGTTAGCAGTTAATGGAATAGGCAGCATCCATCTGCACATCCACTAGGCAGAAAAGCAAAAAGCTCGTCTAAGGTGGATTAAGGTGGCAATGGCGACGACTATGGCCACTAGTACCTTAGCTGGCGGGCCATCACCCGTTCCGCACTCTAACAGCGCACATCGCGCATACTTCATATCCACCGCGACCGCAACCCACCTCAGTGGGAAAAGCAAAAAAACAAAAATCCAGAGCATGCAGCCAGAGCCAGCCATGTTCAGCCACAAGGGGGTAATTACATTATTCATTTAGGGGGATGGGAAAGGTGTTCTGTTTCGACGGATGTTTGTTGCAAAGACACAGGTTGTGACGGACATCTACATCTCCTCTACCTTACCTTACATCCACATCTACCACCGTGAGTGAACCTTGTTCTTACAAACATGAACGCATCAAACATAGGCCAGGATCCCAAAGGTAGGGATGGGGTAAACCGCCAAAATGCCAAAGCAGACCCAATAACCATCAACGGCCGGTTCTCAGCTGGCAGCGATCCATGGATAGGGACCCTGCAAGCCCGCCAAAGCCCTGTCGTGGCCCATGATGCCCGCCCATTGTGCAAGGCAAACTACCGTCACATTCCACTACCGTACTTCGGTGCCACCTCCTGTCGGACTCTCGCGTAGTCCATCCATGTAGGTGTCAGTGTCGGTCTCAAATGTGCCATCACTGCTGTGTCTTTTTTGCTCGCGGTCTTTCACCCATGGAGTATGTACCTAAGCCTTTGCTTTTCTAAGACACCTTATTATAGGTACCTACCTAAGGTAGGTAGGTACCTCAGCTAGGTGCTTAAGTCACTAGAGACAAGAATGAACCTAACTCTGCGCGTGTCGACGCCGTACGTAAGGCAAACTACTGGATGCCTTACCTAAGGTAATACAGACAGATACATGCCGAGTTGGCGTTAGCCTGTCCAGTCCACACCAAGACACCTCACACTCAGCCAGGTTTGGTCGAACAGGGCCCTTTTCGGCTCCACTTGGACCACTCTTTGCCCGCCGCACACTACGAGTCCCGTCTACGACAGCCAGCCAGGACTACCTAGGTAGGTGCACAGACCACCACTTACACCCCTCCCTTTCTCCCCTCCCCCCCTCATCTCCAATTGCTCAGTGACTTGCGTCGGTAGCTGCTGGCTTGGGATTCTCGAGCTACTTACCTACCCGTAACCTCACCTTGTCTCTCTCTCAGCTTGTCTCTGCTCTGCACACCATCTGCGCGCACCGCACCTGCAACGTAAGAACCTGTCTACGTGCCCGCCTACCTGCGTCTGCGTCTGCTTCTGCGTCCACCTTCCCATGACTTCCACTTTACTACGGTACCGAGAAAGAAAAAAGCTTCCTGCAGCAAGCGGCAACAAGACTTGGGAGCACGAGCGTCTCCGAAACCCAAATTCTGCTATATGAACCCGACCTGGCCCGTCTCCTATATTCCTTGCCCACTGCAACCTACTCCCAAACCCGCGGCGCAATTTGCATCGGTTCCTTCTTACAGAATTGAAAGGTTCCTCCCTCTTGCGCAGTATCCGCCGATTTCTTCTTGCTAACTTCCACTCTCCTAAGGTAGTCTGTGGTTCGGGATAACACTTATTCGACCAACTCGAACACTCCGCGCGACGAGCAAGTCACCCAAAACATGAACTACGACCAGCAGCATCACGCCGCTGGGGGCTATCCCATGCCGTCGAATCCTTACGCTCAACAACAGCCTCCTCCTTCCCGGCAACATCAACAACATCAACATCAACATCATCCGTCTGCCGCTCACCATCATCCTCCTCCGAATCAGATGCCGCAACTTCCCCCCATCTCATATCCGCCACCCGCTCCAGTACCATCTAATATGGCATCGAACATGGCCATTAATGGTATTACCCTGCCCTCTGCTCCAAGCGCACCTGGAGCTTCAGCTCCTCCCTCCGCCACGGCTCCTAAGTCGACTGGCGAGTTGCCTAGTATCTCCAAGCTTGACGACTTTGGTAGAAAATTCAGGTTCGTCCACTTCGAGTCTCGAGAAAATGGACATCATCGACGACTAACCCCGCCTCCGCAGGCTCGAAGTTGTACAGCAGCCTCAACGCGCGCGCATGTGCGGATTCGGCGACAAGGTATAAAAAACCCCGCTGCGCTCTTGCTCTTCGCTCCTGACTACTCACAACCCCTCCAGGACCGACGCCCCATTACCCCTCCCCCTTGTGTCAAAGTACATGTCTTTGATCCCCGTACTGGGGCTATTCCCGATGTCAAGTAAGTTGTGCTCGCTTTGTCTGCCTTCGAGTTTGTCATTGTGCTAATGGTTGCCGTCCTGCAGCGCAATTGACCACGAACACCTTATTATACATGTTGATTTGTGGAATGAGGCTGGTGACCAGGAGGTAAACCTGGTGCGGCACACCTCCAACACATCATCCATCTCGACTACTACCCCGGCTGGTTACCACGATATCAGGAGCGATGTGTCTCCCTATGCTCAACTCATGCCCCACTACAACGGCCCAGGAATACCATACGGACACCAGCAACAAACCTCACCATCCCAATACCAATACCAAGGCTATCAGCGTGAGTTCCAGCCCAAGGAACTGCTGAGACGAGACACTGACAATGACAATAGCTCCTCCTCAGGGCTATCAATCCACAAACTCTGCCTTTGCGCCTCCAACCCAGTACTATCCGCAGCAGGCTTCGTCCACTGTACCATCTCAGGCTGATATCGCCTACGGCCAACAGCGTGGCTCTATGTCAATGGCTGCCGCTCAGCCTCAGGGAATGTTCACTCGCAACTTGATTGGAAGCCTGACCTCGAGCGCTTTCCGCCTGAATGATACGGAAGACAATGTAGGCGTTTGGTTTGTCTTGCAGGACTTGAGTGTTCGTACCGAGGGCCATTTCAGGTAAGTTGCGCTCACACATTTATTAGTGGAAAGTGTTGCTGACGCTCTCTGTTCAAGACTACGATTCACTTGCGTTAGTGTAGCCAAGCGCGCCAGCCAGCCGTCGGCTGGATACTCGGCGGTAAACATGGGCAAGTCCCCAGTCTTGGCCCAGTGCTTCAGTGACGTCTTCCAAGTTTACTCCGCGAAGAAGTTCCCTGGTGTGTGTGAAAGCACCCTTTTGAGCAAATGCTTCGCTGGCCAAGGAATAAAGATTCCAATCAGGAAGGAAGGACCTTCGGACAAGAAGGGTAACGATGATGACGAGGAGTTTTGATCCTTGTTTTATCTCGGAACCTGGACGGCACCTGGAGTTTTGGATACAATGAGATGCACATAGAGGTATCCGGCCTGGGATTGTAAATCGGATCGGCTGCGTATAACTTGACGAAAATCTTGGTATCGGGCAGCGCATCATTGCCATCACGGCGCATTATCTATTAGACTTCTGGACTAGATTTAGCATGGGGAGGGTGCAGGATCGTTGCGCGACGACGGCTTCACTCGATTCGAGAAACGCAGCAGCAGTGCCGCAGACCTCTCAATGAGGTAGTTGGCTGTCATCGGATCTGGGTCCAGATTTCCTCTCGAGTCGGCCGGCAGAGATTCTCCACTGCGGTGCATATACGACGGCGGCCAACCTTGACCTTACCGGCAGCAAGTCACTCAAATGTACTTGCGTGAAGGAAGCTTTTCCCTACCTTTCTGCCTTACTTCCTGTTCTTGGGTGGTGGAGGTTTCCGCTCCCACCCTCCAAAAAAAGGCGAAGACTGCTTCTGCCGCGCAAAACGTTCAAATGAGCGTCTCCGTTGGAATGTCTACACTTGGTAAATTACTAAATATAAAATCAATGTATGAATCTATTTGACTCACAGTCTTGTTAATGAAGCGCTATGTACAGTTTTGCAATACCTCTTCACCGCTGCGCGCTAACACACAAGGCTACGCGCGCGGCAACGGCGGTGAAGAGGGATACCACAATGTCTCTTCTATTCTTTTGGGCTTGCAGAAAGAGTTGGTTGCTAGAGCAGCATTTTGCATGTGAACGATCCGACCGTCCCGAAAGGCAGCGGAACGAATGAAGCAGCGGCCACTTACACGGCCACCGTCCCGGTGAGGACTCGAACCTCTTTGAAGTCTGGGATTGTTCGTTACCGAACCGAGTTGGACACATGACATGCTCGGCATGGGCCGCAGATCCGCGTAAGATATTTGAACGTCTTCCCCAGGCGACTGAGCCTAAATGAACCGCAGCCCCCACCACGCTTCTGCTTGCTACACATCTTCCCGTGAGAACGTGTCGTATATGTGTGTTGCAGAACATGGTCCTCCGGGATATTTCTCAGCCTCCTGCAGGCTTTGGATGTCATGCCGATTGGATCCTGTACTGTTCAGTATTGTAACGGAAGGGCGACATAATAGGCTGCATGCAGCACCCATCAGGAGGAGGCTGTTCAGCAAGCAGCACCACCCTTGAGTCATCAAACATCATCGCACAACAATGCCGACTGGTGCGCCTTCATAAGAACGCTACCATTACGACAATAGTGGCACACTGGAAGCTGCTTGGCTGTTTCACGCCGGCAATGTCACACATGCTCATATGACAAGTCTAGTTCCGAAACTTCATCCATTGGATATTGAAAAAAAAGACCTACAAAATGATGTCTGCAGCCCGACTGCTAGACTTCCAACGCCTGACACGCCCTCCCTATCCCGGCTACGACTAACAACGCTCAACGCTCCCAAAGTTTTCATTGCTGGTCCTTCCTTCTTCATGAGAAGCCGTCAGTGACATATATCAGCTGACATGGTTGTATACCATCCCTCAAGACCTCATTATGTCGCCTGTATCAAACGCCATCTCGTTTCCATCTCAAGCAACAATCAGGAGGAAAAAGGAAAAAAAAAAGAGCTGGTAAACTGTACACATTAGGGGTAACCTCCTGCCTTGACCCTGAGAGGACAAGCCCAGACCCCTCCCTCCACCTTGAGAAATGAACCTGTTGGAGGCATCTTTTGCTTTTTTCATGAGCAACAATACATGCCATGTGGAACAAAGCCAGCTCAATGGCCTTAAGCACACAAGCATCCGTTAGCGGGCATATGCCTGACTGCACGCAGATCTTAGCTTGCTGGTATGAAAAGAAGACTAATCGTCAAAAGGACTTTTGAAAACGCCGGCTGTGCAAATGCAAAGGCTCTATGAATCTGCCAATTTTGCAAAGTGCTTTGACCAAATCCAACCAACTTGGTCGTCAGGGTCATCTTGGTTCTTGGCAAGCCATAGCTCGCCCTTCTCGGCAATCACATCAAAGATCTAGGAAGAAAAGTTAGCTTCCTGCAGAGTGGACGTATGCACCAGACTACTTACCTCTCCAGCTTGGTACGTGAGGTATGGGTACCCAGCCTCATGCTTTGTAGTCTCAATGTTGAACTCAAACAATGATGCTGCCAGCCAGAGCACGTTATACCCATTGTTGGCTGGTGTCCGCTCACGAGATGATGCCCTTGAAGATCTTTGGCCCTCATCTGTGCCATCAGGCATTGGCAGAGCAGAGTGGAACAGGCCTGAGAACCGTCTTGATTCACCACCTGGATACTGGGGTTGGTGTGAAGGGTTTGAGTCTCTTTGAGCTTGCACTGTAGACTCAGAGCTCTGTCGAGGAAAGCCATTTGAATCGTGGCTCTTGCCAGTTCCTGGGCGAGTCAATGAGAAAGGACCATTAGCACGCGGTGCAGGCGATTGGTCCCCCACCACAGGTGACGCGGCTGCTGACAGACGCTGACCATTAGCACCAGTGTAATAGTCTCGATAGTAAAACTGATGCGGGCTGAGTGGCGCAGTTGATGGCGAGATAGTGAACTGGCCACTATGGCGCTTGGCGAAGTCTGGTGTAGGCAACATTGGCGCATGATCACCATTCACTGACAAGCCTCTTCCCCGCGGAGAAAGTTCAGTGGGCCGGGATCGCAGTTTCGATGAGAGAGTAATATCATCTGTGCTGGCGGTCGTTGACTGTGATGTTCTGCCCTTGTATGCTGGATTCAGGATTCCAATGTTGGTAAACATTTCCTGTGCGTACTTGTAGTCACGCTGGAATTGAGCCACAATGTCAGGCACCTCAGGTGGAGAACCCATCTCTCCAGTGACCTTCTTGATCTTCTCGACCCAAATCGAGTACCAGCTTGCCTGAATGTTGACAAAGTTACCGAGGCAGATGTTGCCAACCTTCTCAGTCAGGGCAGATAACTGCGGCAACTCCTTCTTCAGCGTTTCGTTAAGGGCGTCGTACTGTTCAACCAACTCCTTAAGTCTAGCGTCTACCGTTTTGCCACCCTTCTTGAGCTGCTCTGATCTTTCGTAGTCTAAGCGGCGCTTCGCTCGCTTTTTCATGGCCAGTGAAGGGTTGCCATATGCCTTGATAACATGCTCGAAAGGTTCGATGACATGCTTTCTGACTTGTTGGAGCTGTTTGCAGTTAGTATATGCAACAAACCAAAACGTGAGACGTCTACTCATGGATTACTCACGTGCTCCTCCAGTGCAACCTTCTCAATGTCCCTCATGGACACGTTGAATTGTACCCATTTGCTCTCCAACTCAGGGTAGCTACCCGGTTGAAGCCTCATGACGAGCTCCATGGAGGACAAGTATTGCAAAAACTCATGCACATAGGCGCTGACCTGTCGGGTATAGAACTCCACATCTCTGAGAACGACCTGAAGTCGAAGGTAGTCATCACCGAATTTCTCATGATACTTGGCGTAATCAACATCCTCGGGGATTCTCGAGCTGGCGGCCTGCAACTTGTCTACTCTCTTGCCGAAGGCTCGAGCAAAACCGGCCTTGACATCTGACTCCTTCCTCTTGCGACCAACAATCTGACCGACGAGTTCGAAGTTTTTCTTCGTCTTGTTGATCTCGATGATAGCCAACTCCAAAACCTCCTTGGCCGAAATCAGTTCCGCTCGGTCGGGATGGTCCTGAGGAGTGTGTTGGAGGAGAGTCATAATTAGAGTTGGATACTTCGTGATGCGCTGCATCGGCTTTATAAGAAGGGAATCCAAGTCCCAGGCCGCAGTAAGGTCCTTGGCCACTTCATTGCACTCGTTCAACCAGACCTTCACGGTAGGGTCTTGCTGAATCTGAATCAAGCGCTTTGCTGCGTGGTCGCTGTTCCTCAGGAATCCTTCATGCGCCATTCTCATCTGCTCAATGTACTTCTTGAACACAGGTCCGATCGCTGTGGCTCGGTCTTTATCGTCGTCCAATTCAGGGGCGGTGGAGCTAGCTGCTGGGTTTGCTGTCTGGTCGGGGGGTACCGAGTCTTCTTTCGGCAGCGGCGAGCGACGCCCATGAGGGACATAAACTGACGCCACAGCGTCCTTAAGCTGTGTCAAGAACAGAGTATGGAAACTGATGATTTCATCGGTGTTTCGGAAAATGAGCTTTATAGTCTTGTCGTCGAGTCTCGGACACGCCTCAGCAGTGCCCTTGTAAATCTCTTCCACAATGTTCATGTCTCTCACGAACACCATTTCAGTATCGATGAGCTCCTTAATGACATTGCGACGTTGTACGAGACGATGCCTCTCCTTTCCTGTAGGGCCTTCTTTCTCCCGAAGAGGTGTTGATACCGAATCTACTGGAGTTTGGCCGCCGAGCGATTGATCTCTGGTCTCGATCGACACATGGCCGATAGAATGTGTCGTTGACACAGGGCGTGATACATCCTCGCTTGGACGTCGAGATCCTACGATGGTGCTGCCGGGAAGAGTGTCGGCGTAGTAGCTGCTAACTGCCGTCCGTCGCCCTTCGTATCCTGACTTGGTCGCTGGCACTGGAGGCGGCTCGTGTTCTGGGCGCGGCGCAGACTTCCGTTCTTTCTGAGGCCATGGATAAGTGGCATCCGGGTAGGGAACAGAGAAACCTTCACCGGTGTCCAGCTCAGGCAGTTGGTGAATGTGAGCACGGCCTGACGGCTTAACGTCAGCAACGTCACGAACTTCGCCAATCTCCTCTGTGGGCTGAGCGATCCCGGCGTCCAAAGGAAAAAGGTCGGAGCCGTAATGTTCGCTTTGACGAGCGGATGAGTCCCTGCTAGAGCCTGAGGCATACATGGAGTCGGACAGATATGGCGGCTTCGGCATTGGCAGAACATCGTTGAAAGCTGAGATCCGATGGTCAGGGGGTTCGTTGCTATCGACCGAGAAGTCTGTCCATGCGGATTGCTGGCTCGTCCGATTCATGGATGGGTGAATCGAAGGGACCATCAAGCTGTGGGAAGTGTCGGGTGTTTGTTGGCTTTCGAGGCTCGTTTTGTGAGGATCATCTTGCGCGTCGGACGACTCGCAGGTCGATGCTCGCTGCGAAGAATCGACGTCCTTTTGGTGATCGTTGTAGAAATCTTCCGGCCTCTCAAGTGTATCGCTCGAGGCTGTTCCAAGTTCCTTCTCGATGTGCTCCGGAAAGTATGACACGTCGCAGACAGATTCATCCGCCTCGTCAAGTTGACTCTGGCTGTCGATATCATCGTAGGATTCCATCCTCGGGAAAGGAATGGTTTCTTGGCGCGGCGAGTCATACTCGGACTCCCGACGCAAGATTTTAACCGTTGTCTCATATGGAGAGCTTGAGAAACGTGCCGGCTGATACTCTTCGGAGATCGGGCGAGAGTTTGTGAACGCGCCGGGAACAGAAGGATCGTCAAATTCACTTCTCGTCGGGGTAGGCTCTGGCGACTGCTGAGGGGACGTAGGGTCCAGAGAGATCTTGATAGACACCGTGTCGTCGGCAACCGTTTCCTCGTCGAATGGATATTGATATTCGGCTTTGTCGGGCGTTGGTAGTCGCACTTCCTCAATCTGCGCTTGCTCGTGGTTCCCATCAGCCTGAACGATCGTCAGCCCTAAGCCGGTTGGCGGAAGCGTCGGTTCCAGCTGAAGAGGCGGAAGGGTCTGTGGCTCAATGTCGAATTCCGTCGTTTCGGTAGCTGTTGAGACGGCAGACTGAGGAATTTCTTCCCTCTCAATGGAAGGGCTGAGAGCGGGGAAACTACCCGGTATACCCAGCGTAGGAGAGTCAACAGAAAGTGAGGGGGGCGGTGCGATGGAGACAATGGGTGGGACTGCTGTCGAGATTGTTAAGGCCTGAGCCGGCTGCTCCGGCAAGTCAGATTCCTTGACGGCGTTCTCAGAGACATCCACCGTGACTTCCCGGAGAGCGTCCGCGGTTGCGTCCGCGGTTGCGTCCACTGGTGGCTCGTTCGTCTCGAGCGGCTTCTCAGAGCGTTCCTGTTCCTCGGCCTGCGAAGAATTTTGAACAACCGCAGGCACCGGGGGTATTCGTTGTTTCTCCTTGGCAGCGGCCTCAAGTTGCTCCTTTCTGCGCTTAGCAGCTTGTCTTGCATCACGGGCCTGACTGTCGCGGATAGACTTAGTATACGCGAGTCGAATATGCTCCCGTCGTTGCTCAAAATCGATCGGTCCGCTGGATATCCTACGCCGTCTAGTCGTGGACTCATCCGTCTTCGAGGATTGCTTGTGCGCATTCTTGTGCGGCGATCTTGCCCTTTCGACAGCCTTCATGCGGGAGCTTGCTGTTGTTGCTGTCGATACAGATTGCCTGGGACGAGAACTGCGGAGAGGAGGCGAGAGCTTGGGCGGCGGGGCTGCCACGTATGCAGTGAGACGGGTGCTATTGCTCGGGGTAATCAGACCGCGTGGAGCAGGCTTGCGGCCTGGCGTCGCTTGCGTCGGTGTTTTCGCCCGAGTAGGCGTCTTGGCGCGAGTGACAGGCGTCGTCGTTCTCGTTGTCTTGCTCGCAGGAGGAGGGCGCTTGAAGGTTGATGGGGAATTGGCCCTGGAACTTTCTCCGGTGGAGGGCTGACTCGTAGAATCGCTCGAGGTGTTTAGTTTTCGGACTGAGACAGGGAGGCGCGAAGAAGGTGACGCAGCCCTGCCAGCTTGCAGGGCTTCTGGGGTTGGACGCGACGGCAACGCCTTGCGTACCATTGGAGAGCCAGTTTTAGAAGTAGCGACATCGCTGTGCGCCCGAACATGACTTCTTTTATTTTGCGCAGAGCGACCTGCTGTGCCGGTGGGTTGTGTGGCCGCAGTGCGGTACCAATCAGTAGGGGAGGAAGGCTCGAGATCGGGATCGGATTTTGTGCGTTGATGTAGCCTGGACACGTGAATACTCGACTCAGACGTCCTACGCGGACGCGACCCTGAGCCTTCGATTCCAAAGCCTGCGGTTGAAGTGTCACGCTGATCTGGAAGAATCTCGCCAAAGAGTAGGCCTGGCGCCGGCGGGGAAGATGGCGACAACGTCGGCGATTTAAGCTGAAGGTTCGTCATCGATTTCGACGCCTGCGGATTGCCCGAGAGCGTGGGCGAGTTTCGCGGTTTCGCGATCCGGCTGGCGAATGATTGTGAGTTGTTTGATAGTTGATCCTCAGCGACGAATTTTGTGCGCTGGGTGCCTCGGGCACTGGTCCCTCGACTGGAGTCCGACGTCAGTTCCCGATTCGTTGAAGTCCTCAATGCAGAGTACGATGTTGACCCATTCCCACCGGGCGCCGGCTTGTCATTCGTCGCAGTTCTGCTCAGCCGTAGTGGAACACCTCGAACAGGAATCCGGGGTCCTGCGGTGGAAGAAGTCTGCTGGTCGAATCTCTTGGTCAAGTCCTTGACGCTCGGTTTTCGGTTCGTGTTCGACCTCGGTGCTGCGGCGGCGGCGGGCTCGACTGGGGCAGAGGCAGATCGCTGCGAGGGACGCAAGGCAGCTCGGGCTGCTGGCGCAGGCGGGTGCTTGGGGTTAGTGCCATTGCCATTTGACCGCACGGACGGGTTATCGCGGGCTCGGGAGACTGAGGTCGCCATGTAGTCGTTGTCTGATGAAGATGTCCGTTGGTGATGATTTGACGACTGCACGCCTCGATAACTTTTGTAGAAATCATCCGGGTTTACAACGCCGTGAGCATGACCGTCTCCGACGAAAGCCCCAGCCGTAATGGCGGCAGAGGCATCCAAGGTTTGGCTCTGCAGGTGGAAGGCGTTCGTTACGGGGCTCGTAGGGAGGTATTTGTGATTGCGGCGTGATGAATGTTCGTCGGAGTGGCGGTAGGGGTCGAAGTCGTCGTCGGTTTCGATGTCGGGCTCGTGATAGTCGTAGCCTGAGTCGAAGTTAGGTTGGCGATGAACCTGGTGCGTGAAGTGGGTTGTTTGTTGAGGCTGGTGGTGGTGCCGGCCTGGATGCTGTTGCTGGAGTTGCAGGACGGCGGCCAGGCGGTCCTCCTCGTCTGGACTGCCAGCTTCCATTGTGGCCTGAACATCCGTCAGGCGTGTCGGGTGGACTGGCTCGTCAGGATTCCCATAGACCCATGCAGGCTGTGTGGGATGTTTGGGTTGGGAAGCATTGATGTGTTGGCCTGCAAGCTGAGTGGGCGGCGACAGTTTGAAGAGACGATGGGCAGTCCCTGGTTGGCGAGCGTTGGCAGTGTCCGGGGCCTATCGATAGCAAATCTTAACGCAAGGATGGGCGGTTGCCGCAGGAGTACCCGTGGTGCGACTTTTGCTCTATGGGGGGTTTATGGAGAGATTGGATAAGGTATTTTTGCTGCAGTCGAGACGAGATCCGGAAGGCTTGGTGGAAAGTAAGTTTTCAGTCCTTTCTTTTGTTCGGGGTCTCTGTTATTTTTGTTTTCTCCCCGTGTTGATCAGTTGGTGTCGTCAAATCGGACGCAGCGAGATGGGATGGCAAGAGCGAAGTTGGCGGGCGATTCAAGGTGAAGGTAGCGAGAAGCGTATGGGCGCACCGGAACGCACACACCTTTCGCAGTTGCTCACTCACACGAAAGGCAAGAGCGAAGCGGACAGAGGTGTGAAATTGAGTAGATGATCAATGGGGGAAAAGGATGGGAGGCGTGCCCCGTTTTAGTGGGCGTAAGCGTAGTGAATTCAGCAAGCAAGAGGAGAATTGAGGAGGCGGCCTGGAGTTCGTGGCTTGAGAACTGGGTAAGAGCTAATTAGAGGGGGAATGCGAGAGCAGCAGGCAGAAAGGAACAGCAGGAGGTGAACACGGCGCCTTCCTGAAGGTTAGATATGGATACAGAATGCTTCCCATCAATTATTTAATTGTCTGCCTCTTCTTTTATCCAGGTACCATGGGGGAGGAGGATATGAACTAGGTAAGGTGCCTTAAATTACAGTATCAAGACAGATAGTAAAGAGGGCAGTTACAACAAAAGCTACAACAGAAGGCAGGCTCAAGGAATCCTGCTGTTGAATGCTGACCGGATATAGATCTCAGGCGTTCCTTCTATTTCTCGTCATGCACCTGAGGAAGATCCAAAGTGCTCAGTCAACAGTAAACAGGTTATAGAAGGTGGGTAAGGAAGGAGCCGACGGCGACAGGGACTACTTAGGTACCTATAGCAACTGGGTACTATACCTTAGGTACGGTAGGTAAGGTCACAGGTACCTCAAGAAAAGTAAGAACTTATGGAAGGTGCAGGGGCCATCCACTTCGTCTAGATGGCAAAGCACTGAAAGCAGCCGGAGCCAGAGGAGTCGTCGAGGCCCAGCAAGATTGGTCGACCGTTGTGTGCAAGGTACGGATCATAAACAGTTGGTTAAGGTGCCTACCTGTATGGCTACCTGGCAGACGGGCGGGGAGAGGGAGGAGGAGTGAAAAGGAGGCAGTCGATTTCGATGGAAACTAGCACCTTACCCATTCAATCACTCTTGTGTTTTGACTTTGACAACGGCACCTAAGACTAAGTCGACTTGGGTCTTTCGTCACTTCACCCGTTGTAACAGCCATGCCCAAGCTTAGGTACACTTCCCTTTCGCGGACAAGTCGCTTCCAAGGTTGCTGGACTCGATGGAGGCAGCCCTGCTATCTCAATCTTGACAAACATCGATCGGCTAAGAAAGAAAAAAAAATTGACCTACGACATCGCAGCATTTCCTTGCTGGGCCTCCACTGCGTTTGTTTGGACCTTGGAAAACATGTCCGGGACATGGTCGCAAGAAGAGATCAAGAAACAAACAACAACTCCCTCTCTGACAAAAACCCAATGCGGGTTTGTCAGTAGGTATCTGGTCGACGATGGTCGTTGTTTACCTTGCTCTAGGTGCTGGCGAGGAAGTACTGTTTGCAAGAATTTCGTAATTGCTCTAAATTTCCTGTCCTTTTTTCCATGAAGAAAATTCCTGCGGCCTAAACGAAACAGAAACTCGTTTGTTTTTCTTCTCAAACAAAGATCCGATGTTCTTGGTGAGTCCCTTGGCCCTCGCTTCGTCCCGTCTCGAAAGGTCTCGTGAGTGAGCAGACAGTCCCGAATGCAAGACATTGTACATTAGAGGGACGGACTGGAGTGCATTGAATTCCTCATGTCTGCCTACCTGGTTGGTATCTGTAATACCTACGGCAAGGTGCGCTACGAAGTAAGGCAAGTCTATCCGCATCCGCAAAGTCAAAACGGCTCTCGAGGTACCTCACCTTCGCAAACAAGCCCCCGGGTACCTCGAGGATGGGAGCTTGGGCGTGCCCGAGACCTGCAGGACCCGACGCCACAGCCAATCGGCCAAACCTTTTCGCCCGCCGAGCCTGCGCCGGATGGGAAGGCCTACCTAGTACCTACCTAAGGTTCCTACCTCGATAGGGTAAAGGAACGGAGCAACATGTCACCCATTCCAAAAGGGGAGAGGATCCATGCCAAACGTCACCAGCACCGCACCGCACCGCACTGCACCGCACCGACCTACGAGACAGCGGCAACGTAACGTGCTTTGGCTTGTCTCGCAGCAAAATAAATTGAACGGGGCCAAGGACCTCGATTGTGCGCGTCAGTCACCATCGAGGCGCATAACAGAGGGGTACGCAGTGTTCTTCGACGTCTCGATGCATCAGCGAAGCCTCGGTCAGCGTCACAACCAAAGCCAAGCCCTCCCAGGTTCCGGCTTGGAACATCCGAGAGTCAAGTGCCCTCCGATGCCCACGATGCTTTAGTTCACTACTTCTAAGCTTCCAGTGTAAACTTGGCCCATCCTGCCTGGGAGCCATGCTCGATCCCTATTCGCCAATTCATTATCGCCTACTGCATTTCGATATCCAGACCGCGTTGGGCAAACCATCATCTCGGCTATTATTTGACCATCAGTTTGCCTCATAACATCGTCGGTCGACTTGCCAGACATATTTCGGGTTCGAAGCTTGTATGTGCAGACGCCAGCCAGTGCAGAGACGGACTGAGCTCGTATCTGTGATGGAAGACGCAAAGAGGGGTCTAGTATGCCGGACGTGAGCAGGGAAATTCCCCAACCGCAGCAGGCCAGGCTTGAAGCAGCTCCAGCTCCCCCTCCCCCGCCTCTTCCTGCGCCTGCGTGTTTCTTCGAGCCAGGATCGGAGGACTTAGCACGCGGGCCGTATCTGAGCGGCAGCACAGCCAGCGTCGCGTACAAATCAGGTTTCTTTTGAGGGCTATTACCTTTCAACTAATCGACAGCCCAATTGGCATCAACAACCGTCGATCACTTGTCTTGCACGGCCGTGGCTCTCTTGTCAGCAGCACTAGGCTTGTGCTATGGACTTGCTTAGTTGTCACCATCATAAGGTAGTCTCGGTTTCGGGACTTGGCTCTTTTCTCCCCAGCCCCTTGGAAGTCATCACGAGGCGGAAGTGGCTGAGGACGCTTTCAATCACATCACCTCAGTCAGTATACCAATATACATGTCCATGGATTCGACATCACGGCAAATCCTTTACTGAGGTGCAGAGACCGCGTCTTCTGTAAGGCACCTAAGACAGGACATGCTTCCCTTACGGCGTTCCATCTCCTTCAGAACATTAGACAAACAGTTCGACGTCGCACCGCGGATACCAGCAACAGCCTAGGTGAAAGCAGACTGAATTTCTGCCAACGCCTCGCGCTGCGTTGCCTCGTTCATAGCCGGCCGCCCGCTTTCCGCTTTCTGCCGCCCTTGCATCACGCTTCTCTCCGCTCAGCCCAGCCCCGTCCCGTCCGACAGCAATCTGGAACCCACCTTAGCTTAGTGACGATGCACAATTTCAATTACCTTGTGTAGTGCAAGCGGGGTGCTGCACATCGCTGCTCCATGCAGGCTGCTTTTGAGTGTAACGGAAGATGGGAGGAAGTTCCTCTAGAGGAGGTGACAACTGGAGTGCAAGGCCCTGGATGAATTTCCTGCAAGTGAGTGCAGACCAGACCAGGTGCAGCGATAGGATGGGACTTACTGTGGATTCAGGGAGTTGGTGGACTAAGGTACGGGAGCTTAGCGCCCTCGCCTCGCTGTTACGGAACCCCCCTTGGCGGCTTCAACGCCAGCAAGTCCAGCTCAAGAGCGACTTCCACAGCCACCCAGGTCCCAGCCATTGTTTTGAGACGGCGTCCGTGTGCGACAGAGATCACTGGACGTGCACCTTCGTCCCACAAGCTGCCCGAGATGCGCCTAGACCTCGCGCCGCTAACGTACAAGGTAGGTAGGGTACCTGAGGTAGGTACGTATCTGTCCTTTCGTAGCATGCCTGTGGACGCGGACGCGTCGCGCTTGTCAACCAAGGTGGCCATCGACATCGACGTCTTATGCTCCTCACCCTTTCCTCAGTCTGAGCTGCTGTTCTGACCTTTTAATTCCGCAAGTAAAATACTCAATGTGCGCGAGCAATGGCATGTTCTAGCGTCCAACCTTGAAAAACGGTTGTGCAACCCACTTGCTATCGAATCGGCGCGTCACGTGGATCTTGAGATCCAACAGTATCACACTTATAATCAATCCGATGTTGGTTTTCTGATGAGGTTCAGCCACCACAATGGCGTCCAAGAGGAAAGAACAGCCGAATCAAAATCTGCCCCAGGCACTCTCTCGGCCCAAGAAGGTCAAGTTCGATTCGACCGCAACTCCTATAAAGCATTCGGTCCTCGTGCAGTACTATGGTCAAACCAATGTGCAGACTTTACGCGACTATCTGCTGGTTAAACTTCCAGCTTCGTCGAGGCTTCGCCGCAGGAAAATTGCGTCACTTGGGAAATCGGAAGCAACGCTGAAGCAGTCGACACAGCCTGACGAGGAAACATTGACCAAGTTGCTCGATACAACACTGGTCTGCGCACAGCACGAGCCTGATAGCCATCCTGACTCCCGGTGGGAATGGTGGAAGTCCTCGCAGAAGGGCGATGAGTCAACGATTTCGCTGTCGGGAGGCCTGAATGAGGCAAAGAGCATGCAAAGAGAGGTACTTGCTACTCAAACACCATCCTCCACGATGACTAAATGTCTGTATTAGATCGTCGACTACGTCATATGGCAGCAGTTCTCCAGGGTCAAGGCCGGCGGATGGCCCAAGCATCTCCTCTGCGATGGCTTCAGAAGACACGGCCAAAATGCTAGGCCCAATCCTGTTCACAAGAATCATTTCGTTGAGGCTGTGAAGGAATCGCCATGGCCTCAGCTTCTCATGCTCCTGGGCAAGTCAGGAGAGCAGATCATGATTGGTCTTCTCAGTGGAACAGCCATCTTTCAGCCTGTACAAGCGGGTGCCGGTAACATGTATCAGCTTAGCGGTACGCCCATGTTTGAGCAATCAAAGGAAACGCCCAAACAGGGACCAAGTCTTGGGTATGAAAGATTGCCCTCGGAAATTTACTTCATGAGGAATCGCATGTTGTATGCCCGAGCAGCTCTTACTGGCAGAGGCACGGTTCACTACGGCCTAAGACACATACGTGAGCTTGTCTGGCACACTGCCATTGATATTTGGCTGACATGCATACTTAGATGTTCTGAGCCGTTGCCCGCTTCTTACTTGCGCTGAAGAGACTACCGCCGAGGAAAGGTCTCGCATAGAGCAAATCAATGAGGAGAACACGTTGAAGATCATGATGTACATGTTCCCTCGACAATTTGACCTGCATAACGTGTTTACCTCCAAGATTGATTACCGCAAAACAGCACAGAAGCTGCCGGACTACACACTTCGCGAGGAAGAGATCTCAAAAGCGTCTAAAGATAGACAACTCAGAACGCCCAAAAGATTGCGTGGAGACGTGAAGCGTCTAGTACATCGAATGCGGCTACTTCACAACAGGTGCTCGTATGCCGAACTTTTGCGTCACTACTGTCCTTCCGCGGTTGATAGCAAGGGCCAAAAACATGTTCCAAGGCAGCTCCTTAAGAAATGTCGAAAGACTGCCATCTCACAAAACTTGGTCTCGGGCTCTCAGCGAACCACTGCCGCTGTTCGAAGCAAAATCGTCAACAAAAAGAGCCTTCAGCTGCGGCAGCAAACCGCACCTACGCCAGTGATCGAATTTGACACCATCACCGATCTGGCAACTCCAGCAGCTCACGTGTCTGCCTTTTGCCGGGCAGTGTTGGCTAAGATCATCCCGAACGAATTCTGGGGAAGCGGTGAGGGCCAAAGTCATAATCGAGATGCGTTCTTCAAAACCGTTGATCATTTCATCAAATTGCGAAGGTTCGAGAGCATGTCCCTTGAAGAGGTGACAGTTGGGTTGAAGGTAAGCATTCCCGCTATATTGTCAACCCACTAACTGACGTGTTCCAACAGGTCGCAGACATGGACTGGCTTGCGCCAATCAAGTTGAAAGGCTTGAAGACCAGCCAATCGGACATGAAAAAGCGCCTCGAGATTTTGCATGAGTTCTTGTATTATGTGATCGATTCCATCTTGATACCCCTTTTGCGCAGCAATTTCTACATCACCGAATCAAGCTCCCACCGGTATCGACTCTTTTACTTTCGGCATGACGTCTGGCGCTACGTTGCAGAACCTTCCATGGCCAACTTGAAGTTGAAAATGTTCGAGGAAGTCAAAATGGTCGAAGCAAAACGGATTCTCGAGTCCAGACAACTGGGGTTCAGTCGCATTCGGCTGCTTCCCAAGGGCAAGTGTATGCGGCCCATCACAAACCTGCGAAGAAGAGTGGCCCTCAACGGGAAAAGTGCCCATCTTGGACCGAGCATCAATTCTGTCCTTGGTCCTGCTCATTCCATGCTCAGGCTGGAAGCAGTAAGTCGCATCTTCGTCCGGACCATTCCACCTCAGCTAATCGTATACAGGAACTTGAGCCAGAAAAGCTTGGTTCGTCCATGTTCTCAGTGGGCGATATTTATCCACGACTTAGTGCCTTTGGCGCAGGCTTTAGCGAGCAGCAATATTTCTTCTTTGCCAAAGTAGATGTACAAGCTGCATTTGACACCATTCCCCAGGCTGCCGTCGTTCGACTGATGGAAGATATCCCAAGTGAGGAGCAATATGTCCTCAGGAAGCACCTTGAAATCAAGGCTAGCTTGGTGAGCACTCGCGAAGGGAAACGCCCGGATTCTAGGCTACAAAAACGATGGCACTGGCTTGCTGCTACTCTGAATGATCCGGCTAGCTTCGCGCAAGTCGCCGAGGACCGCCTCGGTCTGAAAAGGAGAAATGCCGTGTTCGTAGGCAACCTTTCACGGAAGGAACACGACACGCAGCAGCTGTTGAAATTGATGGCATCCCATATCCAGCAAAACCTTGTCAAGGTCGGTAAGAAGTTCTATAGACAGAAGAACGGAATTCCTCAGGGTTCCGTCTTGTCTTCGTCGCTTTGCAACTACTTTTACGCAGATCTCGAGAGACAACACCTCGACTTCGTGGCTGGGGAAGACTGTCTCCTTCTCAGGTTAATCGACGACTTCCTTCTCATCACGACAAACCAGGACAAGGCTCGCAAGTTTGTGCAAGTCATGCACGGCGGACTCCCCGAGTACGGTGTTACCGTTAACCCGAACAAAACGCTGGTCAACTTCGACTTGGAAATTGGGGGGATGAAGATACCTCGAGTATCAGAGCATGCCCAGTTTCCATACTGCGGCTTGAAGATCCACTGCAACACGCTTAATATTATCAAGGACCGCGACAACGTCAAGGCCACAGGTAAGAGCGAAAAGTGTTTTCGAAACAGGCACCAGGCTAAACATAAAACGAAAACAGCTATTTCCAACGCGCTGACGGTTGATTTTGGAACAAGACCAGGAAAAAACTTCCAGAGAAGAGTTTTAAGTGAGTTTATTGGCTACGTGCAGGCTTCGGCAGCTGACATCTGTAGACACCTTCAAGATACAGTCTCACTTGATGTTCTACGACACCAACCACAATGCCTTTGACACGGTCATCACAAATCTCTACAAGGCCTTTACAGAGACAGCAGAGAAGATGATGGCCTACTGGCGGTGTCTCCCTGCCGAGAAACGCCCTAGGGAGAGTTTACTGACGCGTATGTTCTCCACGTCCGCATTGCTATCTCGGCTCATAATTTGCCAGAAACGATTGATAAAGTCATTGAAACAGCTTTCATGCTTCTCACCAGCAATGCGAGGAAGCAGAGACATCCGCGCTACGGCTGCGCTCTGGAGAAGACGCATGTTACCTGGTTCGTGTTGCTATCAAGACCACCTGAGAGTGTGGCATGAGGCTGACTCGATATTGCAGGCTGGGTCTCGAAGCCATGAGGACAATTCTCATGATAAGACAGGCGAATCTCGCACAGGTCTTGAAGTGGATTGACGTTAAGTTGAGTAAGCTGAACTGGAAAAAGACGGCACGGGTCATGAAGCACGTCAGGTAGCACAAGAAGAGAACACACCACCTCGGAGACTTGATGATGCAATTCGTGTTCCCGCAACTTTCCCTCCAACGCTCGCGTTTCGAGTTTTGACGGCCCGCATCCCCCAGTCCGTACCACTCTGTTTGGCGAATCCACCTCACGCCGATGATGAGCTGTGTGCGTTGTGTTCTACAAGGCGTCGCCCGAAGCTGTTGGCTCCCGGGCGGCTTTACTCGTGATATGTGGCACAGGGGCTTGCCCAAACCTCCGAACGGATGTAGAGTACTAGGTCAGGCGTCTCTTCTGCTCCATGTAGTCCCCACTTCTCTACCTTGCTAAGATGATCTTGATATCGATCCTTTTTCTTGCCAGAAAGCGAAATTCCTGTATCAATTGTTCCTTTACTTCGACCTGTACCCGTTCCGACTCTTGACATGGATACAGAAAGAATTTTCCTTGGAAAGCTCTCCATGGCAGGATCATACCCCGATTCCCTGATCCGGCAGGACGAATCGCGGAGTTCAATCCGAAAATGTCGAGAACATTACGAGGCGAACAAGTCCAAGATCTTTGACAGGACTTCGTCGAGGATCGAGGCGCCGCTGGTCATCATCGACTTCGACGCTGACCATTTCGAGCAAGACGACCTAAGGAAGGCGAAGGTGCATATTATTCGCAATATGGCAGGACTAAGGAGGAAGCTATCGTGGCCGACTCCATCAGAAGCCGAGAAGTGGCCCGGACTTCTTGTTCGAGACCCCGGGCTTCGAGTTGTGTACGCTCACAGAAAGGACACATCAGATTACAAAGCTCACAAGCATTCAGGTTATTAGAGCGCTTCTCCCCGAGTTCATTGATGCTCAACCTCAGCGAGGAGATGCTATTGGAGCTTCTTACGTACCACCAAGTACCCTCGTACGTTTTGAACTTCCTCACAAGCGGCGGCCATTCTTGGGAGTTCGCGAATAGCACGCGCTTCGCGGGTTTCCGAGGCGGAGCCAGCGCTCAACCACACCAGAACTCTGGCGTAGCACGCCTGGGACGCAGCGGCAAGCATATACGGCTCTGCCTTACTCTTTTCAGCATCAGGCAGTTTCCGACCCACACGCTGCCGCACGGTGTAGACCCCAGCAACACATCGCGGTGGGAGACGCACTCGGCGGTAGTGTATCTCTATTTCGACGTCGTCGAAGGCACGGCAGTGTGGTTGATCGCTAGCCCGAGGTGTTACCACCCGGTGAAGGGCAACGGTAAGCATAACCCGTTCTGGGACACAGTGAGAGAACATGCAGGAGGAACACTGGAGGAGGTAGCGTTTTTGGACACCCCGGAACGCTTACGAATAAGCTTGAATGGCCTCCTCGCGTTTGCTGAGTGGTCCATGGAGGAGATTTCGCCGCGTCTTCAAGACCTTGAGATGCGACTGTCCCAACTGGTGTGTAGTTTTCAGTTTGTCAAAATGGAAGACGTGCTGAGGAACAACTTCACAGACAGAACCATATCTACACCCCTTCGGCGAGGATGACGACGAGCCTCGGGCGACAGTACACGAACAGGATCTCCGGGAAATGGCATTCCTGATGGAGCAGCGTCACGAGAGCGCCATTAATATCGACCACAACCTCAGAGTCATTCGTTGCCTGCTAAAGTTCTTTGTTGGCGAAGTATCCAGGAGCCTTACTAGCTTAGACAATCGCCACGCAGAGCAGATGTGGACGCAAATCGAAGACTTTGGAAACAAGCTGTCGTCAGTCATCGCAGAGATGGAGGACCTAGTCGACAGGGCGCAGGCCCTTGACAGACTCGCCGCAAACCGAGAAGAATACGTGAGTCGCAACGAGACCCGAGATGTAAGGATGCGCCAGGTAACTAAACTCATCAACTTCATCATCGAGAAGATCCAACGAATGCAGACGCACCATGCGAACCAGCAGATGGAATCCCTTGCAGAACTCACAGCCGACGACTCGTCCGCGATGAAGCAGCTCTCCTTTATCGCATTGATTCTGCTACCGGTTACTGTCGTGTCGGTAAGTAACAAGACTCCTAGGTGAAAGCAAGGTGTTGGGATGGGATGGGAACACGGAAGGGGGGCATGCATGGGCTGATCGGATGCCGTGGCCACACACGTGGGCGAGTAGACCATCCTGAGTACAGACATTGTTAAGTTTCAAGATCTTTCGAACGACAACGAGGGCTCTGGCGCTGATGGCACCGGCGGTGGGTCTCCCGAGGCGCCCGTGCCGGTGTATAGCTTCTCGGCCGCGGCGTTCGGCACGTGGGCCGTCGCGAGCGTAGTCATGACCCTAATCACCCTTGCTATCGTGAAGCCGATGGGCGGGAGAAGGCGGAGCGCGGGCGGCGATGCTGGTGGCAAAAGTCCGAAGAGCACTAGAAACTTTCGGTTCTCCTTATTAAAGCAGCAAGTCTCGAAGCCGTGGAAACTTCGAGGCATATCCCACTCGGCCGACGAGGAGGAGGAACAAACCATAGCATCCGAGCCAAGTCCGGCGGCGCGCTCGATCCATACGGCGCCGATGGTGAGCAAGACGCCAACGCCAACACACTCGCTAGAAACACAGGTGGTGGGAGTGGTGGGTGTTCCCGTCCAAGCTGGGGCCTCTCAGACGTTGTTGACGTCGACGGGACGGTGGCTCGAGGTGGCTTGGATGACCCTGTGGCGGCGTGGCAGCAGAAGGAGCACGACGGAAAAGGCGAAGGCGGCGGTGACGGCCAGTGGCTTACCACGATGAACACGAAAGGACAATATTGTACGGCATGCGCCTCAAGCGTCAGTCCCGGGCGGGGGAGGGGGGGGGGGGCGGACACGCAAAAGCAGTTATCCAAAAGTCTGATGGAGTGTGCATTGAAAATTAGTCGAGATCGCGGGTAGCAATCTAGATTCTGGTGCGGATGATGTGTGATAGGATCGGAGAATTGACAGATGCCAGATCGATTGGCCCCTTTGATTTGCTGGCTTCGTTAGCTTTGCCAGGCTTCCCAAGCTTTCCACATCCAAACTTGGAAGGTTGAGGCGTACAGATTTGACACCGTCAGCTCCGATAAGCCTCAAGCCTCACCTAGTTTTTACTTTTCTTTTTTTTTTTTTGCTGCTTATTCTAGTTCCTTTTGCCACCCACTTGGGTAATTACACTTTCTCACACAAATTTAACACATATTATGTGCTCTTATAAAGCCGTCGACATTCTTGACTTCGCCGTTTCTTTCTTTCCGTCGACTTGCCACACACACACTCTCTCTCTCTCTCACGATCTCGGGTTTTGCAACGAGTCCAGGTGGGCCGGGATACAAGTCCAAGGGAAAGCAAGATTAGAAGGCATTTCAGAGGTATTGCACTAAGTATTATGGTTTAGTAGTACAAGTAAAGCGCTGCTGCAACTAGTCCAATGGCGAAAGAGGCAAGTCGTAGCAGTGCCCAATGCTTTCCCGTCCCGTACTCGTGTACGCACCCGACTTTACAGACGAGGTGCGCTTGTGGCACTATTGTTTTCACGCAGTCGTCGTGATACTTGGTAACCTTTATGTCCAAAAAGAGCGGGGTCTTTTCCACGCTAAATAATAAATAAAAACTTAGTAGTAGTTACTAACTACTATAATAATTTAAAGCAAAACCTTAAACTAGAAGCTTAGAATAAGCTATAGGATACTATAAACCTTAATAGATATACCTTAATAGGTAATTTAAGGTTATAAAATAATCTTTAAAGTGCTCTATTTAAGTATAGTAGTAAATCTATAGGTATTTCCTATTAATTTAAAACTAAACTACTAAGATATCTTAATATCTATATTTTGTTAATACTCTTATTATAATATATTAATCTAAATACTAAAAGAATTACTAGTATAACTATAACCCTTTTAATAATACTTTTCTAGTTAAAGAGTAGAAATAGTTCTATTTTCTAGTAGTTAATATTATTTAATAGTAAAAATACCTTAAAAAGAAATAATATTAAGTAATTAATAAGATTAAGATAAGGTTTAAAGGTATAATATAGCTATTATCTAAGAATATAGCTGAGATTAATTAGCTATATAATAAATAGTATACTAAGTTTCTTAAAGCACTAAAGAAGCAGATCTTAAATTACTAGAGGATAGAGTGAAACAGGGTGCTGGATTATCAGGGGCAAGGACATATACTTCCAGCTCTAAAACATTCCACACATTGGTGTTCCACAAATTGGTCGTCGTGATACGGCACTAGAAGCAAGGTAAAGGCCAAAAAAAGAAATGCTGCCCGCCGCCGCCGCTAGTTAGGTAGGAAATCAGTCAGCGAATCAGCCCACTAACAGCAAAGCAACGGCGCCCCACCATAATTCGTCGTCTTCGGATCCGACAGGGAGCTACCTCGCACCTCGCACCTCGCACCTCGCACCTCGCGCAAACCCAGCACCTCCAGGGAGCAACCCATCACCCGAGGCAGCCCGGCCGTAGGGTGGTGGCGGGCCGCCTAAGCTGACGTGGGGCGAGTACCTAGCATGCCGCACACCGCAGATAAAATGGGCTCCGGGACTTGGACTGACCGGAGACTAAGACCATTTCCATTGACGTCAGACGAAAAGATGCGGCGACTCGACTCGACCAAAACACAAATTGTGATGCGAATAGTGGAGGGCCAACACAGGGGAAGGGGGTGCCTCTTCTTCACATTTCGTCCCTCCTTCTTCTTAGTCCTCCATGCTTTTCTGCTTTTCCTTGCCTGCTTCTAGTGCCTTGCTATCTCTTCTCTTCTTCGTCTTCTTTCCCGCTGCTGCTGCCATCCCTGCTCGCATAGCAATGTCATCCCATCCCTATTTATTCTGCTACCTATTTGAGGGAAGCGTTTTGTTTCCAAAGCTACGAAACGGATCTTCGACTTGAGATTTTCTTCGGGAGGGTTCACACACGTCCCTACTCATTCACATACTCATACTCTCGCACACGCCACACGTCGCATAACTTGGAGTCCAACGCATTCGTTCTGTTCCGAGGCCTTAAATTCCCAAGGACACTTCTCACTGCTGTCGGTCCGGGCTTTCGACATCCCCCGTCTTGCTCTCCCATCTAATCGTAATCGGGTTCGGTTTCTCTCTTTCCCATCCCATCCCACTTTTGGCCTTCTAACCAGGGTCTTCCAAGCACGCCCCATGACAAGAAGGCTTGCGGGGTGGTGGAAATGCTGCATTGGAAGACTTCGGGTAGCTGAAGCACTGCCATTCTCACGACGCTCTGCTTATAGGACTTGTGTGTATCTGCAGAACCCGCCGGGCTGTGGTTTCCAGTCCCTGTTGTCTCCTGTACACTTCCCGTACTCGGGGTGAATCGGCGGTGTCTCGTTTATCTTATGCTTTATCCGAGTCAGAGCAGGCAAGCCAGTCGATGCGGCTGATAATGGTTTTATGTATACAACCTCCCGTCTCCCGCTGTCATCGTCACTTGCCTTTTCCCCCTTGTGTCAGCAATCACACATTTCGGCTTACTCTGGGATTCAACAGAAGCCTTTCACGGTTGAACAGAGATATCCTCTCTTAGCCCTCATCATCATGGCGGCTGATATCACCACGATGTTGGGCGTGCCCAACATGACGGCGCCATTCGTCGTTTCCAACTTCTCCAAGCCGGCTGCGGACCTAGTCAACGCCAGCACACCGCTACTCGCCGCGGTTGTGCGCGACAGCTACCGGGCTATTTTCAAGGCTCGCGTCGCCGCAGGCGAGGCAAAGCCCTTTGTGCTGCCGTATAGCATTTTTGGTACCTTCATCTTGCCCGTCCTGTACATGACAATTCCGCACAGGAAACGACCACGGGTGTACGCTGCCAGGTGGCTCGTGCTCGCCTTCATCATCGCCTTCAACATCAAGATCTTGCGCGAGACCTCGAGCATAGACATGTCCATGGGCTACACCAGCGGTCTGTCGGCGTTTTGGGGAATCCTCTCCAACCTGACCAACCTCGTCTTCACGGCTCCTCAGTTCGATTTCGAAAGGGTCGCGCGAAGGAAGAGAACAAAGTCGGCGTCGCCCAAGCCGTCAAGGAAGTCCAGTCGCTCCAACTCGCCTGCTTCGCGATCGAGCTCGCAGAACGGACTGCGCAAGCGCGCTGGCAGTAAGAAGAGAAGGAACAAGGTCACTGCACCTGATACCAACTTCGACGAGTACGAGTACTACTGGCAGTCCTACCCTGAGAACGGCACCTTCATCGAACGTCTCGGCTGGGTGATTGACTTATACACAAATTTCAGAGGAGCCGGTAAGTACTGAAGATTCCGCACGTTCGTCTTGCCTCCTTACTAACAACCAACAGGCTGGTCCTGGGCCGTCTCGTCCGTTCCAAGCCCTGCTCCCCCTGACCATCCGCACACCGAGGAGCTCGTAAAGATGGAAACCATTCCGCTCGAAACATTCGTCGGCTGCCAGACCTACAAGAACGAACGCGACTTCTTACGACGTAAACTCGTCCCCGTTTTGATCGCCTACATCATCCTTGACATCTTCAAAGTCAAGAGCACCGAGGACCCTTATTTCATCTTCGGCAGCACCCCGTTCCCTCTACCTGATCACCTCGCCGGTACCCCGCACTGGCTGCTATCCGTTTACCGACACTCCGGCATCATCTGCACGTTGTATGCCTCGATCGTCATGGTGTTCTCCGTCCACGACCTGTTCCAGTACTTCGTCCTCAGCAAGTTCTTCCCCATGCGCGGCGAGCTGTGGCAGTACTCCTCCGTGTTCGGTTCCTTCTCCCAGGTTCTGGATAGAGGTTTGGCCGGTTTCTGGGGCGCCTGGTGGCATCAGACCTACCGCCACTCCTTCTCCGCCCCGGGTAATTGGCTCGTTAAACACGGTTACCTAAAGAAGGGCGCGCGATCCACGAAGCTCGTCAACATGGCCATTGCTTTCTGGCTCTCCGGTCTCCTCCACGGTGCCGGCAGCGTGACCTCGATTCCTGAGACGAATTGGCTCAAGCCGTGCTCCTTCTTCTGGGCCTCTGGCTTTGGCGTCCTCCTCCAGCAGGGCTTCTGCGCGACCTTCAGGCCCCAGATCGCGAGGCTGCCTCGTATTGTACGAAGGCTCGGTAACCTGCTTTTCGTGCTGGTGTGGCTTCAGATAACGGTCAAACCTCTGGCGGACGACTTCGCCGAGACTGGTCTCTGGCTCGTCGAGCCCGTTCCTGTGTCTGTCGTGCGGGCGTTGGGATACGGTCGAGGAGACACTTCGTGGTGGAGGCCTGACACGGAGGCTATCGTTCGCTGGCATAAGGGAGAGCATTGGTGGGAGAGCGGTTTCGGTTACTAAGTTCCTAGAGCATTTTGGCGCAAGCCACCTCATGATCATCATATGGTGCAACGGTAATGTATTGTTAGTTTGATAGACCACTCAAATATGCACCTCTCATCTTCTCGTCTTCCTCGATTTTTTCTCGACCTTGGTCATGCTCTTGGATCCGCACGACTTCGTATCCCTTCTCTGCCGCCACAACTTCCCTGTCAGCGTCACTTTGCTCGTGTGGATCTTGAGAGTCTTTCCGGTCTCCGTTGCTCTTATTCATCGGGCGCTCCGGGGTCTTATTCGTGTTTCGAAGCATCTCGACTGCATTTCTCTCTTCTTGAGTCAGTTTCCGAGGCAGGCGGCTGCTCTACTTGCCGTTCCCCGCCGACTAGATTCCGGGAAGTCAGCTTAGAATCATTCAACAGACAGCTTTTTTACACTCACAGGCCTGACTTTGATGAGGTGATGATGGTGAAATATGTCCCTCAGGTGTGTCTCCAACACGTCCTTTTCCAACCCAGACATGCTAAATAGCTCTGTATACTTCTCGGGGGCCATGTCGTGTGCTTCTTTTGCTGAGTGCGTTAAGGATGTTGATTCAGTTGGCGTGATCCGGAATACAGAAGATGGGACGGAACGCAGTTGGATATTCGCTGGTAAGGATGTGATACTTGAATGCCGGCATTTGACGGTTCGATTGGCGACAGATGACGCGAAGAGTGGTGTTTGACTGTGCGCGGTCGAGTGTGTAGGGGTCGGGTTGACTGGCGCCTGTCAACTTCAAAAAAACAAAGCTCCTTCCTGGAGTGCTTTTGTCACTGGGTTCAGACCGGCGGAAACGAATAGAATTTTTGTGGGTATCAAACCCTGCAGACGAAGGACGGCGAAAGCTTGCTTGGGAGCGCATATGAGTCTTGAAGATGGCTAGACTCAAGTGTTGTTGAATCAGTCGCATCCTCCCATCGTGTTCAGTATGCCGTCGAGACAGCGTCTTACACTTGAAAATTAATAGTCATCCCCAAATACAATGGAGCACGATAAGACACAAAAGGGTTCAAGGGTATGACTTCTTAAAGGGAGTCACGAAAAGAATTTTGCTCAGGTTTCATTAGAGTAGCCTCGTCACTTCCGTATTCTGATAGTAATGTCTGTGGCAGTATGAGTGCTGCTGATTTCGAAAGTGCTGGTTCCTAGACTATGATACAAAGGGGATAGAAAAAGGGTATCTCTGCCAAGTATCCGACCCAACCCTTTCCAAACCTTTCGGTTTCCAAACGCCAAAACAGCTCAAAAGGAAACGAAAGTAGGGGTTTCAACCTCTGCGAAAGCCGATGCAATCCGATCCCATCCGATTGATAAAGTCGAGACCATGAAACTATGCATAAGCAAAGCTACCCATGATGGAAAGAATGATCCTCGCAGACAGTGTCGCAAACTAGAAAATATTGGTCTTCAGCTCTGTGACCGAGCCATGGAGACGAGGGCATTCGCAGCCAAGACGTCTTCTGGGGTAACAAAGAAGTTCAGATCACGGTACGCCACGTGTATGTTTGTCTCATCAATCCGAATCATATTAGTTGTGGTCATTCCCAGTAAATGACATGAGAAGACTCACCTCTGGCTTCATGATCTCTGGAACGAAAGTGCCACTGCGGTCCTGGATGTCCTTCTCGGTCGTGTCGAGCCATTGGTGGAGCCGGGGGAAGAGCTCCATGTTGAGCCTGCGGAGAGCAAGGTTAACTTGTGCACGCAGTAAAGCAAAGGTTTCGACTTCATCGAGAGCGCGAGCAGCTCGAGCGGCGGGATGAGAGAACCAAATTTCGGTGATCATTATGAATAAGCTCTCCTCCTTGATAAAGCCATCCCGATCGAGGTTTTGAACACGCTCAGAGACTTGTCGAGTAGTCCTAGACGCGTGAAAAAGGAAAAGTGCCATCGTCTTTTCGTACTCCTTGGTGCCGTACCCCACAGGTTGAGCCGGGAGGTAGGTCGCAAGATGGGTCGAGGATGGTCCGGAAAAGCAAGGGGAAAGAGAAGCAATGTTCTTGGAGGAGAGGTTGTGCGTTTGAGAATCGAAAGGATTGGCAAGACTGGAAGGTCGGTTGGTCATCGCGTGGTCAGCCTCGACGAAGCCAACGCGATGATCGGCATCGCTCGCCTGAGGATAGTGTAAGTGACCATTTGGATTCACAGACGACGACGTCTTTCGCGGGGACTTTTCTTGACCTCCTCGTGGTCCTCCTCCATATCATCCCGATCATCGAAGTCCGCATGATTGATGTAGCGCTGGTGAAGCTGTGCGGCACGCATTCTCTCGTAAGTACTAATAGAGGAAGTACGAACTGGTCGCGAATTGGCGAGGCCTACAGATCCACGAAATTTGGCGGCGGCAGGTACTATGTTGCGGGCTGTGGTCTCGGAAGGACGCTCACAAGAAGGGCGAGTTGCTTCTCTGCTGTTGCGGATAGGCCTGTAATCGCGGTCATCGCCGTCGCCGTCGGAGGCAGACGACTTCTGGGATTGGTTCATGCCGTCGTCGTCAACGTCGTCCACGTCGTGCTCGTCCTCGTCCTCGTCGTCTTCGTCGGAGATAGCAATGTAATCGTGCGTGGGTAAGGTCTGCTTGGCAGGAGTAGACGGGGCAAAATCAGCTTCGTAGTCGTCGATCGACTGGGGCGGAAACAATTAGCAAATGCAGAGTTTTCAAGAGAGCGTAAGAAAATTTACCGAGGGCAGCAGGCTGCGATACTGCAGCTTCGACTGGCGTCTGGTCACGTCGTCCATGTTCCTGAAGGGAAGGCGCACAGCGATGGGAGACTGCTCCTTCTGTTTCTCCGGATAGCCAGCCGATCGGGAGCTTTTCTCAGCAACCGCACCGGCTTTGCGTCTCATCCGCTTATGCATTCGATAGGAGGGGCGCATTTTTCCCCAGTCGAAATCAAAGACATCGAAGTCTGCGTGGTTCGGGAACCGAGTAATCCAGCCATTCTCGACACATGTCCTGCAGATGATAGCGGAACATCTGCTGCATCGCTGGTGTATCGTCTTACCCAAGGCACGGCTGTGGCAAATATCGCACTTGGTTGTGTTGAAAGGAGCCTGGGTCCAAGTTCGATGAGGCCCTACGTTTGACGAGGGTTCATGCGCCCTCTTACGGGGAACGGAAGCAGAGGGAGAGATCGAGGGCTCAGAGGTGCCAGGCTTCAGCACGGTCTCAAGCTGGCGCTCGGTACGAGTATCAGAGATATGAGCATTGTCTTTGTCGGAATCTCTAGTCTGAGTACCAGCCTGGTGCTGGGTATGAGTACCAGAGTCGAGAACATTCTCTCCTCCGGAACCTCGAATCTGAGCATCGACTTGACGTTCCGTATGGTTATCAGAGATGACAACACCCTCCGTATCAGAATCTCGAATTTGGGTACCAGACTGGCAGTAGGGTGGGTAATGGGCATAAGGAGATATATGGCCGTAAGGGGAGACGTATTCTTGAGTTGTTCTCAAGCCACAGGCAGCAGGCTGGGCACTCATATTGAGTGGGGCAAGGGACGTTGAAGCCTGAGTTGATTAGTTGACGAGTTTTTTGGGCAATGGAAATAAGATATTGTCAATACATACCGAAGTGGAAGCCTGGGGATTGAGAGAAGCATGATTCTGGTAGGTAGCTGGACCATTAAATTGGCTGTGCGCAATGGCAGGAGCCTGGTAAGGAGTTGCATTCGAGTAGAAATCGTGCACAGGATCGGTAAGCTGTGGCAAATGTCAGCGTCCTTGGTTAATCAAAGAATGAAATGAAATTCGAACACGTACTTGCTGTTGACCATAGCGATATTGGGCGCAATCGTGGAGGCCATGCTGTTCCTGAGCATATTGTTGGCCGCCTTGATAGTACCGATGTTGGTGAACATGGCCATGAGGGTGACTGCCATGCCAAAATACGTCCACGAGCTGCTCGCTCTGGTTCTGATTGTAATGCCGATGATCGGCGTCTGGGTCACGATGATGCTGATCCTGGTGGTTTCGGAATGCGCTGCTCTCCTGAATCGCAGGGGAGTTGTTAGTGTTGCCGAAGGCTTGGTCACGAAGCAGTGGGTGATCCCAGATGGTGTGATTGAGAGCTGTGTCGTAAGGCGGAGGGGAAGCCTTCGAGTCCTGTATTTCAGTCAGCGAAGTCAGTCGTGATCCTCATGGGCAACATCGAGGCATGGATGGGCTGAACCTACCCGAGTTTGACCATAGCCAGCTTGGTTGGAAGGATGAGCCTCTTCAACCGATTGAGGGATGTTAACCTCAGAGACGTAGCTCTCAACTTCGACGTCTCTATGGCGACCGAGCTCTGGGTTATTCATCCCGCCGACGCGTTGCTCTTGATAACGCGGGTCATCACGGTAGCTGGTTTCCGTGGCGCGAAGGCCGTTAGGCACGGAGAAGGTGGTGTCCATGACGTTTTCCCCCGGGTTGTATGGGTTTACTGCCTTCGAAACGGATGTCCTCAGTAGATTCTCGTTGTACGAGACCATCTAGACGATGGTCTCGAGTTGTGGCCGCTAGCGTGTGAAGCAAAATGGTGAAGGCGAAGGGTTTGCCGAGGGGGTCTGGAAAATCCGAAATGTGGGAAAGAAACAAAACGGGTAAGCGAATTGGTAGTTTGAGAAGGCTAGTTGGAGTAAACAAAACAACAGAGATGGCAGGAGTGCCTAAAGAGATATGCGTGTAGTTGACGTGTAGCTATCAAGACTCGCAAGTAGAGGGCGTGGACATGAACGTGTTGATTTGTCCATGTTGAAAGCTTCACTCGTGCGAGAGCCGTTCTTTTGTCCATATATGGCGGGAAGCTTTGATTCAGTGTGTGTTGCAGTGCTGTCATTCACCCTATAGTATGTAACCTCCCTTCCACTTCTCGTAACTAAGCTCGCTTGAGTGAATGATTAAAATTGCACTTGAGATGACAGCTTCAACAGCCGAATCAGAAGAAGCTATAGAGCTACTTCGAGCAGCAGGCGACTTTCTGCCAAGCTCTAAACTAATCTCCAGCTTCAGAACCACGGGATCGATCATGAAAGAGAGAAGAGATGCAATGACGAAAGACCCCATTATTGGCCGTCATCTTTGGCACCGGGTTTGGTGTAGCAGAACGGTCACCGAAGACGGGAAGGACTGAAGCATACAAGTCTATCCCTAATAATCTCAGGACATCGAAAGTTTTGCTTCACAGTCGAAAGTAATAGAGACTCTATATCGACAACTGGTTGAGACAGGAGTATAGTCCCGGGAACCTGAAAGGCCAGATCAGATTGGCGGCGATGTTGGATACTTTCCATCTGAAAATAGTACTCCGCTCTCAATACGTATACACTAACAACTGTAATACGTAAGAGCTTGCATTGTTCGAGTACGAATAGAGACTTGACATGACGGACTCTAGCTGGTAACGGTCACCGCATAGACCAGTCATCTGTACCAACGTGCCGAAGGAGAACATTCCATGTAATCTGACCAACGACACTTCGCACACGCTGTTTATGATTGGTATCTAGAGGCGGACCGCATCGTGTTGAGACACAGATAATCGGTCAGAAGAGATGTTATACGGGGACGATATGTCGTCTATAATTCCTCGCGCCACCTTCGGGCCTTATAATGGAATTTGCACTTGCGTTGACGTAAAGTCAACATCAAGTCTCTTCCCCCCGGGGGCGATAGATGAATGTGAGTGTCTTGAAATTGACAAGCCTTTTCAAAGCGACTCGGAAGAATCCAGAGTAGTATCCAGGACCACAGGAGAAGTACCGTGACCCATCATTTTCAACTTGATCAACGTCTTTTTGTCCCGGCTCGGAGGCTTAGAGACTCTCTCTGCAAATGTTCAAGATGCCTGAGTGGGGGATTTCGACAATGGATTACCAAAAGCTAGGGCAAAAGTCTAGAAAATCTTTTCCAATTCTACATGTTTCGAATGTAGATCTTCGCATTTTTTAAAAGATGCGAAATGTCATTCTAAATGATACCATTCTGGCATGTCATCAGTCCACGTGAGATTGTTCGTTGTCCCACGCCAACGGTAGCAGGAAAAATCCGGCGTTTAACGTGGTAGTATTCATCACCGCATTGTGCCCACGGCACCGCGGACCGCGGTTTACGCTTGGCAAGGGTGGGATTAAGTGCTTGCAGTTGCGTGAGACCAAGATGATGCAGTGAGCTGAGAAAGGGAGAAGCGGGAGTCCGTCCAACCCGAAACCGACAATGGAGCATCACCTGATTTCCCGGACACACCGTCTCGCCCGTTGGGACTCCGTTCCGTCTGCCAAAGACGTTCGGGCATGCGGCGTGTCAGCCCGTTGGCGCTTGCGTCGGAGCTGGAATGTGTGAGTGGAATTTTACCCCACTCGGCGGGTAATATCTTCGGGCAGCAAACACCACTCGGGCATTTCTACTTTCTGTGGCTCTGTTTTCGCCTTGCGAACAAACCAGAAATATGCAAGATGTCACCACCGTCGATGTCCATTGGTCTGTTGGTTTCAGTTTGGTGTTGGCGCGCGGGTCTCGGATTGGCCTGGACCATACATGTGTGTGAGTCCTTGAGCAGTCTGAATGAACCCTTGACGTACTATTAGTTATCACTCGTGTTGAGAGTTTTTCAAACGCTTCCCGGCGCTTGATGCTGTTGCGAGCGGCAGAGCTGGTCCGGATATATAGATTTCTTTTTGTTTGCCGGTTGCTGTATTACCTGTTTCCAACAGATGGTCCACTGCAGAATTCAGCATCTATGTAGGGCGTTTATAATCCATACCCAGCACATGTGCTTCGTGCTTCTCTGCGGGAAACGAGAGGGTGTGACCGTAGGAGAGCGGCTTGCTATTCTGGGGCATTTCCTGGATGTGGCTCAGACGATGTTTGATCGAAAGAGCGAGAGAAATACGGCGGTAGTGATATGTGTTGCGTGGTAGAAAGGAAGGCGGTAGCAGGAATGCGCAATGTCACATTATCAATTGCCGTACGGCCGGATGGGCGTGGAGCAGCAGTTTCGAAGTAAAGGTTGCGCCAGCAAATTCTGTGCTGAGCATCCTTTGGAGGTATTGGCTCAGGTAAAGCTGATCATGGCGTCCCGATTACCTTACCATTCGAAATGGGTTCGAAATGGCCCAGAGCTTGTGACATGTCAAATGGCTCGTTTGGGGGTGGTGAAAGATATCGGTAAGTAAGTCGGTGGTTGGGACGAGGAAGTCCGAAAACTGGTGATGCCTTGACTGCATTCAAATTATTTTCCGCGGCTGACGGCCTGCTTTAGGATCACCTGTGGAGGACCGGGATCCAATGAAGACAAGACGAAGTCTCGTGGGATTTCTCAGTGCCTGGAGGCTAGAGCGGCTGCAAATGAGCGCCGCAGCAGAAGTGTATCTCTAGGGGCGCAAGGTTTCGAGGTGTGTCGTGACCGGCTGACATGTAATAAGTCAGTCAAGACACAGGGATCAAGACACAAAGAGCGAGCTGGGTGTTTTCCGAGTTAAAGCTGCGGTGTCCCATATAACACTGAAGCGGATGACATCTCTGTCGTTATCCCAGAACCCTGAAAGGAGACGAACGTCTGATGAATCAAGCAGCGTGACTTGCTGAGGAGCCGTAATAAGAGGAGCGCATGCTCTATTATTCGACGTGGTGCGAGGCCGACGTTTTTTTGAGACGGGGACCACGGAGAGACATTGAGTGGGATGGAGTTTGGCTGGGCACCTTTATCTTAGCACGAACCGGGATTCCATGATCGCCACGGGGATGTTGCTGCATCTGAAGCGAATCAAAGGCGGAGCCTTTGACTAAAAGGGGCGTCAGCCAATCGATAAGCGATTTCCAGTCACTTCTTGGGAGTGTTGGAGCAGGGGCCCAGCTGGGGCTGCCCAGACTTGGAGCCGCGGGGTCCTTGCTATTCTCTCCTGTCTGCCCCTGCGAAGAAGGGTGATAAGTTATGATGACGTACGTAGCTGGTTGGAACACGGCCAACACGAATTCTCGTGGGGAGAAAA
Organism: Colletotrichum neosansevieriae; assembly: GCA_036785495.1. Taxonomy (NCBI): domain Eukaryota; kingdom Fungi; phylum Ascomycota; class Sordariomycetes; order Glomerellales; family Glomerellaceae; genus Colletotrichum; species Colletotrichum neosansevieriae. The sequence goes on along the minus strand of JAVHLV010000068.1, from coordinate 80,923 downwards.
AAAAAAGGCAGCGGAGAATGTTACCCAACGGCAGAACAGCCTGGACGCGATGCTGGGGGTGAGGCTTTCTGATATTTGGAGTTCAGCATTGCAGGCGGTTGCGTCCGCACTGCCTTTCTTGGAAACAGTATCGGAACCGAGTGAGCATGGGCCCATGACGATCGTGGCCTCAGTTGAGTGTGCTGCGGTCCGCAGGTGAGAGAGTATGATCGGAGGGGGGTGCGTCTCGGCCATGACGGCAGTGGTTGGTGGTAAAAGTGTGGTTGGTGGCATGAAGGGCTCGGCGGAAACGCTCCAAAGATGAGCCCCGCAGTCATATTCGTCGTCTGCCGCTGCCCATGTCTGAGTGACGGAAAGACAGGTCGCATAAGCACAACAGAGAAAAAGAGTAAAGAGGTGGAAAAAAGGCCGAGAATGAGGAAGGGCCGTCAGAGTGAGTTAACACACTAGGTGTGTGACGGAGGGGCAATTATTGGGAGACGTGGATGGAAGGTTAAGCCATTGAAATGCCTCTCCAGTGAAGACTGAAGACTGGCAGACATTCCGCCCCTTCGTATCACAGTCGTGTCTGCCGGCCGGCAAGTCGGCGGCGGTCAAGTAGTGAACCCCGGACGTCTAGAGATTCAAAGCCTGGGATAATGCTGGGCCGAATAGTAGCAGTCCTTCGCTCTGTGCGTGGTCCCCAATATGCCGAGAGACAGACCGTATGTTGATCGGATTCTTGCACAGACGAGTTTCTGGGCATTCTCCCTTTCCCTTGGTGAGTTCTGGATAAGCCAACCGTCTTCCCTTGGACGGAAGACACGAAACAGCCGTGCTTCTTGCCGTAGCCGCGGGCACGTTCCGTAGCGGGCCAATGTACGCGCTGCCATTTTGAGACAGCCTAGGTGTACTAGACGAGCTTGCCGCTGTGTGCTGGCGAGACAATATCTCGGTCAGGAGGGTGGTTTCGCTTTGCGATGTTCGGGAGGGGAAATAAAAAAAAACAGGGTGTCGGTCGCATCGTGGAGATTGCCAGGCCTTCCCTGGATTCGCGAAGAAGGCCGGGGGGTCAAGCTGCGGAGAAGTGGTACTAGATGAACAGGTTAGGTCAGGGTTCTTCGTAACGACGGGGAATGATGAGTAACGACAACAAGGGAGGCAGGAAAGTGATGAAGGTCTTGAGTGACTCGGAACGATCCAGTTGTTCTGCAGTCATCTATTAGCCCGAGAGCTGCATAAGCTGGAACGAGGACAAACAAGTGGCGATGGACGGCGACGAGGTTGGCGACGTGATGGCTGATATTCGAGCAATTAGCAGGCCGAAGGTGCAAGCAAACGGAGACGGAAGTCACGAAAGGGTGTCCGGCCGCCGAGGGGTGTTGTACCGGCCGTCCAGGGACCCGCTTGCCAATCGTCGAGTGAGGCAAGCAGAAGACAGCTACAGCCAAGGGTGACTAAGGCACCTCCTGGTACTTGTCTGGAGACTTCGGCATGGCTTTGACTACTATAGTCGACTGCCTTGGAGTAGGACTAACGACCTTACCTAAGCCACCTACCTTTTTTTCTTCCCTTTTTTTCTTCTTTTTTTTTTCTTTTGGAGGTAATCAAGTCCTGAGGTGCGAATCTACCTACTCCCGATGGGAAGCTGTGGCGAAGAGTGAAGCCAGCTGCACCGCTGTTAAGGCCCTCTTGTATAACAAGCCGAAAACATACTGGTGCTGCGAGCCTCGACCAGAGAGCGTGCGACTGGCTCATCCAAAAATCGACTTGTAACACCTGACAAGCCCGCCTTAGTTTCCTGTTAGTCTCATTGCCTTCGTTTTCCCCCCCTTTCCTTGGGGCCCGGCCTGCCGCCAGGACGTCGACACACAAAGGTCGACAGAGCCATACTCGATTGAGCAGGCCATCCTGTGAGAATCTACGACGACGTCGACGACCACAACGCTTGTGAGCCAACAGCAACTAGTTTCTGTAGGTCAATGTTGGCTTGCGTCTGTGGTGCCACCAAACCAGCACACTTAATTAGTAGACACGGATGTTGAGGTCTGTGTTTGGCAGATACCTTACTCTGCCACTCTGTTTGTATGGATACAGGGTCACCAGCGTTTTCATGTTGCGGCCCAGCCCAGCCCAGCCAAGCCAAGCCAAGCCAAGCCATATTGCCCTGATAATCGAGGCCGCAGCACTCCATGAGACCCAACCACTTCATTCATCCGTCCGTACATGAAGCTCTCCGGGCACTAATCATGAGCCAAGGATGCTGTTGAATGTTAACAGGCCCTGCATCCGGATTCTCGTCGTCGTCGTCTCAGAGAAACTGGGCCTTCTCTTACCTTAGTCAGTCCGTATGTGTTCCTGACACCAAGAGGAGAGGTGCCAGCGGTAAGAATGAGGTAAAAATTGCACTTCAGTCGTCCACATCCGACCCGGACAGTCCTGGCGGAGCCGGAAGTCGAGCAACGATCACTCCAGTGTCACTCCCGTCCCAGGTAGGCAAAGGCCAAGTGGGTTCAGTGACAGTCCGACCTGGCCCCAGTCTGATCAGCGTATAATAGGTAAGCGGTCGATGATACTGAAGAAGGCCGGATAGCGGATGGGCGCACCTGCCGCTTTCAGAGAGTGAGAGCCTTTTTATGACGGGAATGCTGGTGCTGGTGTGATGGTCTCGGGCGGCCATCAGCGCCCGCTTTTTCTTATACATGATCACTACAGCATGGGCGCTGGGCGCTGACAGTAATACTTCGTTCGACCCTACCTATTATGAAAGTAGGCGTGCATCGCTGCAACAAATCACATCAGGTCAAGGTACGAAGACGGAAGTTTGGGCGGGCAGCTCGATAAAACAAGCACCTTGCTGACTGCCAGTCTACTACCTCAAGCCATGGTCAAAAAAAAAAAAAAAAGGGAAAAAGAAGGCGTCCTGACTTGTGTCAACGATCCATCGGAGCCAGGAGACACACCTTGATGTTACCGCCACCAGCCTAACTCGGTGCTTGTGACCTCGTCCCGACTGCGCAGTACGCATCTGGCGTATCACACCTCGCTCTCCGTGCCTCTTTGGAAAGGTGCCTTGCCGCCGACTGACACCCGTGGGATCCGAACAGACGACGTGTACCCAAACACACCCACTGCCTACCCTTGTCCGGTAAGGCCATTCATTGTCACCGCAGACAGAACTCTGTCGCCAGCCAGACCACCAAAACGTAACCCAGAGGCCGACGGACAGAGTTGTAAGGGTTGAAGACCAAAAGTGCTGCCCACTGAACCTGACTCTTCTGCGTTTTCCTTCCCTCCCACCCCGGGGCCTTTTCCTGGCTGTCATTGCGTCTGCACCCGCACCTGCGTCCAACTCGGTGATTCGCTGATCTGCTGTTGGACCCTGCCCGGCGTCGTCGTCGTCGTCTTCGTTGACGCCGTCGCTGCATACTTTGCCCCTCCTGAGAAACGAAGCCACGAGCATACTAAGATTGGCCTTGCACAATCGAAACCGCTGTGGGATAATTGACGGATTACCACGCATGTACTAGTACACGTTTACTTGCACTTGCCAACATCATTTGGCTGCGCTGTTTGGTGAGATTATCTCCACCACACCACATTCACCCAACGACACCGAGCTTCGCACGTTGGTGAGGTTGCCCACTCTGCTGCCAACAGGCCCCCTTTGGCCGCACTGATCTGACCTGCTGCTGCCTCTGGTTACCTGACTGCTCGGTTCGCCGGCTGCTGGCGGGCGGCTCGGGTTGCCCGAGGTCTGCAGAGCACAGGGGGAATTGATGGTTGTGGAGGATGAGCTGGCTGAGTCGGGTGCAAAGGCGCGAGGGGATTTGCATACAAGAATGAGTACTGTTACCGCCTCGAATGGGACCTGGAGCGAATTGAAACTGTACCCGGGGTGTGCATGGCCCTGCAACTTGCTAGAGTCGGCGCTCGCTCGTTCGTTTTCACCTGGTGAGGTGGGCTGGCTGGACTCTGACTCTGAGTCTCTCACTTCCGCCGTGTCTTCCCCTCGCACACATTCACTTGCTCGTGGTCTCGTTGCCCCCCGGTGTTAGTCTCTCACTCCCCGGCCCCCAACATGCCTGTTCGGCGGCCTGTCGTCTTCCTCATTGAGCGCAGTGCCGTGCCGCGCCATGCCTTCTCTCGCCGGACGCCTGTCCTGTCATGTCAATGTCGTGCTGAACCGAGCTGAGCTGTGTGCTGTTTTGTGTCAAGTGCTTTGCGGCACACTGCTTCGTTCTTCTTCGGTCCAATCCAGTCCAGTGCTTTCTCGAAACCCAACTCATACCGCTTTACGCGTCCATGGAACAACATGGTCTTTGACCTGAACGTGGACATGGACATGGGCATGGTCATGGTCATGGTCAAGGTCATGGAGCCTTTTAGTAGTGCCAGCCCAGCCGTCCCAGTGCAGACTAACCCTAGCTATGGCTAGCATCTTCGGATCCCGGTGCGTTCGTTGCCGTACTTCAGCACATAGGTGATTCTATGCCTGGAAAAGTAACCTACCACCTCAGCTAGGCCTTGCCTTGGTTTAACCTTCTCTGCTCACCTTGTCATGGCCTACTGCGTACACCCACCTCATCCTCACGTCAAGGCAAGGCAGGCTACAGAGGGGGAGGAGACAGAGGCAGGGTGAGGAGTGAGGAGTGAAGAGTGAGGGGCTGGATACCCTGACTCTGCACATGCGCCGTGTTCCTGGTTTGATGTCAATTTTGTCCCTCTTGAGAGGGTGCAAAAGTATGAGGTATGAGCTGTAAACTTGAAAGTGAAAGCAGCGCGAGGCAACGCAATCGCAGAACAGAAAAACTTGAGGTGATGAGGAGGAAAGTGGCCTTTTTTTTTTCTTTTTTTTTTGGCTTGCCTTTTTCCTCATGCTCTTCCTTTTCCCTGCCTTACCTCATCCGCCTTGAAGGTGATTTTAGACACTTTCCACTCTTCTTGCCTACCTAAGTTACTCCTTCCCTTCCCGCCCTTTGTCCTCTCTCTGTTTCTCCCGTCCAGTAGCTCATGGTCCATCACAGGGCAGTCCATGAGGTATTGGTCCCTGTCCCTCCCTACCTTACCTAAGGTTCCCTGTTGACCGCAGCCGTAGTCGTAAGGTATCAGTCCGCAGCTTGCAGTCCACAGTAGGTAGTCCACCACAAACCCGTCCAACCAGTCCGGTCTGGTCTGGTGTCTTTCACTTGTTGGTGTCTCCCCCCAAGGTTCCTTCCTTCCTGCCTGCGACGAAATACAAAACCAAGACGGTCTGCACCCCTCCTTACCTTTGCCGCGTCTTCCCTCCCCCCCGCCGCCTTTTTCTTGTTTGCCTGGCTTGCTTCCACATTTAATCTAAGGTATCGTCGTCTCACCGGTCCTCTCCGCTGCATTCCGACCGCATCTTAAGTCTTTATTTATCCCTTCTTCTCTTGAGTCTGAGTCTGACTCTGAGTCTGACTCTGACTCCGACTCCGTCTCCTCGACCCTCGTCCCTCGACACCTCGACTCCATCCCTTGCTCGGCGACATCGGCGTCACGACACATGCAGCTCAGAAGAATCCCATCCCCTCTTCCGCTTCTCCTACCTCATTAACAACTGAACGTACGACCATAGAAACATACATACATACATACCCCTCAGTCGGTCAGTCGGAGGCTCCATCAACACTGCCTACTTATATCCCCGCGGCATCGCTCTCACTCAACCCCACCCTCGCTGTTCACGCTCAATCCTCTTACACGCTCCCCCTTCATCCCTACTCTTCCTGCGCCTGCGACACCAAAGCGAGGGAAGCAAACCAAGACACAGACCGCCCATTCCGTTCGCTACGAAGACGATACAGCAACCTCCTCAGCATAAGTTTCCACCACTTACACCCTGTTTTCACCTCACCTGTTACGGCCATACGAGACGCCTGCATCCCGCTCGCTTTATCCGCGAAGGGCGCACCCCTCTCCCATCACCGCTGAATGCGGTATGAACCAGCGACCCGTCTTAGTGTCTCAACCAGCGCCCCCTCTCTGCCTGACTCTTAGTGTCTCTTCCACCTGGACACTGCCTTTACCTCGACGACTTTGGAGCAGGACTTTTTGAGAGCGGCTTCACCCTGGAAGGATCAGACAAGCCGCAGCACCTCAATGGGAAAGCGGTCACACCGGAATCTGAGTGCTTCTTCGTATCTGATCTTCGCCGACCGATAAAACCAACACCGCTCGGTCGAGCCCCTCCATCTTCTACAGCTTCGCCCCCACCCGCGCCGGACTGCACCTCTTTCCGTTTTCACTAACGACGACTTACCAACAAGAACAAGCCGCCATTACCTCGGAACTAAACCTTGCGACCAGTTTGCCTCGACCAACGGCATCCTGTGCGACCCCCTCGCTCGCCCTGCCCTGGTCGACAAACCGGACCAAGTGAAAGCAAGCAATTGACGCCGTGCAGGTGCATGTAAACGCGGAAAATTGGCCGACATACTGAGTTGGATGATTTGAAGAAAGAGGCCGCATTTGATCGCTTCCTCACACGCCCACTTTGGCCTGTTGGCTGGATCGATCTTTCGGAACAAAAAGGAAATCTTGCAGCAGCAGCATAGCAGCAGCAGTTAAAGCACCATCGCCATGGACGACAGCATGGATTACGTTTACCACTATCCAGAGCGGCAACCTAACCAGGGTCAGCTTCCCTACTCGCAACGGCCTAGATGTCCGTATTTCAACAGAGCAGAGGCTTATGGTCACACTGGCATTGCACCGCATCGCCCATACGACCCGGTTCATGCCTCAGCAAGTCACTGGCAATCACAATCGTCTTTACCACCCCAACACTGGCAACCCCCGATGTTGAGACACGCAACGTCTTCGCCATACCACCAAGCGGCTAGTTCTGTACCCGATCATCCCTACTACGCCCCTATGCCAAGCTTGCGCTATCAAGGTCCTCCCCACGACATCGGTGGCATTCAGGCATTGCACCCGTCGTTCCCGACTCCACAGCTTCCGCCCGTACAATACGGCACGAACTCCTCCAGCAGAAGCCAGCCTGCGATGGCTCCTGCCGAAACATCCTTCGGACAACCAACGGCGTCACAAAACAATAATCAGTTTGGCACGTTCACGCCCCCGGTAACCTCATCACCTCCGGCCCCTGCACAGGATTCGCCGAGCGGAGAAAGCCTATCAGCCACCGACGCCCCCACTCCGGAGTTTACAGCTGCTTCGACCCAGGCGCCGCTTCCAAACACCAATATTCAGTTCGGATCTGCGCCTCCACCATCAGCTTCACAGCAACACAATAACGATGGCTCCTTTCCATACCGGCCATATCGTTCAGCCGCAGGAGGTGAGGGATTGGCGGTCACCTCGAATATTGCTCCGTTCCCTAGTTTTGCTCACGCTATTTCAGGCGGCTTTTCTGGGTCAGCTGGATCTTCTGCGTCAATGAATAGCCAGGCACCCACTGCACCATCTGCAGAACGTCGACGAGTTGAAGCAACTCCGCTGCGCAGGCTATCGCGGAGACCGTCGCCACCATCAGATCCATACGACCATGAGGGAGAATTTCGGATGCTGGAACATATCATGGGCTCAGTAGGACGGGATATTGACGACAACCACATTCGGAATGCACAGTTAATGCGTGGTTCTGTGACAACGAAAATGGTTGCGTCTGTATCTGCTATTCAATCCCTACAAAGCGTGGATATTTCCAATCTTTCTGGAAGCGAAAGATGTAAGTCCTGATTGCTTTGGGTGACCGAGAAATCCGTTTGGCTAATAGTTCACAGCCTGCATAATCTGCTATAATGACTTTGGCGTTGAGACACCAGAGGGTGTGAAGGAGGCGCCCCTTCAACTGCCCAAATGCAAACATATTTTTGGCGACCATTGCATCAAAAAATGGTTTGAGGACTCAGACAGTTGCCCATACTGCAGGGACAAAGTCCCGTCTGAACCAAAGATGACATCGACAAACACAAATCTGACCAGGTTAATGTATCATCAAAGAGCCACCAGAGAAAGGGAGCACAGAGAGGCAAACTCTAGCGCGGATGAGGGGAACCGTCCTTTATCCAGTGATCGTCGGTCACCCCCAACTGACGGTGGTGAGAGTCGGCGAAGAATGCGGCCACGACATGGAAGCGTTCGGGGACCTAGCTCCCCACCATTCAGTGTCAACCGCGCGGGTTCTTATGGTACCTCTCTGATGAGCCATGAGAGAAGACCACATGGTCTTATGGCCAGCAGAACGCACGCACCAAGCATGCCGAGCCGAGTTCATGGCGGAGGCCCATCCTCTGTCCCTTTTTCTTCGGGGCAACTTACTCAATACCATATCCCAAGCTTCGGCGGGTCAGCGGGCAATGCCTCTACCCAGCCAACCCTAGGGATGGCATCGTATATGCCGGCGGTTCCTCTCAGCGCTCCCCAAAGTGGGCAAGGCTCTGGTTTCACCAACTCAGCGAACCGAAATTCCTTGCCTGCCCCTCCGCCTGGTAACTGGCGTACGGGGGACAACAGTTCGATTCCTCTAGCCAGCGGAACAACTCATTGGGGAGGACACTAGTACGGCCACAACAGAGCACACCCGATGGCTCGAGGGAGACACCCGCTTAATCGACACCGTTCGTGGGCCTAGATTTCACCGGACGATATGTCGATATTCCTTTTAACGGAGTTGGGAATTGGCTTTGGTTGGCATTGGGGCGGGTTTGGTTTGGTTAATCAAGGGCGTTCTTGAGGCGTTTTGGGGTGGGGATAACCAGCATCACCATGATAACATGATTCAGATTCGACGGATTGGAGAGGTTACTGCGTCCAAGGTCAACAGACACCTAGTGAGGGACGATACGACAACATTTCATCAGGAGGTAGCGGCTAGCGGGAATCCTTATTTGAGCCGCCTTGCGCGAAGAGCGTGGCACAACATCTGCAACAGGCAATGATCCTGTAATAGCTCAGATAGTCAGCGGAAGAATACATCAGCATCCCACTCATACAGCCGGTCGGTTCGAAATACGTGCTCTACGACCAACGTTGCTGCGTCGACAGCTTAAACTTTGAATCCCTGAATAGCAGATTAACAAACATAAATCCGCGGCCGTTAATAACTTATGTGACACAGGCCTCGTTGTTGTTGAGACGTGATTGGGTGGAGACAAATCAAATGCACAGAGTTTGGACCTTGTAGGGGATAGGCAGACAACAAATAAACCGTAGGGACGTGACGGAGTTCTGCCAAACGGTAAGATAAGACTCCGACGGAACAGCGCTCGGGGCTCTACAACTAGTTGACCCGGGAAAGCCTGATTGATTGATCTCCACTGACCATGGAAGGCATCAGGACATGACGAGTCCGTCGGGTTTTTTTTCTTTTTTTTTTTGGGGGGGTTTTTTGTGGCGGCCTGCTCGAGGGGGACTGGATGACACGGGGCTGCTTCCGTCCTGTCTCCTCATAGGAAGGAATATTTTGGTCATGGTTGCCTTTCTGAGGAAGTGGTTGGCATATTGTCCATGCTCCGAAAAGTGTATTATCACAAATCATTTGGGGCTGGAAACGGAGCGGAATATCAGATGGGGAGAAGGCCTAGAGTTGTGGCTTGTACAGTACACCACCTGCGCAGGCATCTCAAAGGTTACCTAGTGCGGTAGGGGTCCCACTGTTACCAGTGTCGTAAGAAATAGCATTGGGCAGTAACAGTGGCCCCCTTGCGGCGCTAACCTTTGAGATGCCTGCGCAGGTGTAGGTGTTGGATAATCAGTGGACCTGGGACGGGATTCGGGATGGATTGAGAAATGCAAACGGACGCGGACGAAGGACGGCTTAGTGCATTGGACTTTTCCTTCTTCTTCTTTTTCTCTCGATTGATTAATCATTCGACCGCTTGGGTTTTCCCCTCCCATCGTTGGCGAGTCCAGAAGCACCCGACACTTGTTTACTTGTAAACGAGTGCGAAGAGACCTGCGGGGGACTTATGTCCGGAACAGATGCCGGCTTGGTGCAGCCAATCGCAACGGGCGGGATTGAAGTTCGTGCTGTAGATCAACGCTACGCTGTGGTCTACCTAGACTGGACCGGCGCGATGGCGAGCCACCCACCTGCACCTGGGGAAAGGAGCTTCACAATTACAATTCCTCGGCAAGATTCCTACTCGGGTGTTCAGTGTGCGCAGAGTCGGACCGCACCGCTTTACTGCATGGCAGCCCGATGCGTGGTGCAGTAAAAGTAGAAAGAGAGATAGGATGTGGAATGCGTCTCCGAGCGGTGTGGTTCCATTATTTCGGTGTAAGTAATACGGGTCAAGGGTCAGCTGGTTACATTCCATGTGTTTGGGAAATGGAAGCAGCATCGAAACAGGCATGCAGAGCCAAAGCTATCTTCACGGACGGTCGGGCGGAAACGCAGGCTGTCAGGGGGTTGCTCGGGCGTCTGTATGTATGTTCTGCACCTTTGCGCTGTTGTGGAAATAGAGAGTCCAATGTAGTAGGTACGATTACATGTAATGCAGCGTGGCTGTGCAATGAAGCGGTTTCTTTTCTCAAATTTTCCAACGTGTACTGTTTCCCGTTCTTCTCGGGGCAATGTTTCCCATTTCTGTGATAAGCGTGTGCATTTGCATGCTATTGCTGTATTGGAGTGACTGACTGGCTGACTGGCAGAATCGTCATGGAAAACCAGTGACTGCAGATGGCAGCCTGAAGACGGATGGATATTCAGGGTTCTCCTGCGAGATGGGTTGATGGTTTGTCAGTTGTGTTTGTGCTCCCCAATGCCTTCATCACCTGTCCAAGGCACTCTCAGCTGTCTTTGATGAAGCATGAAGCACAGTCCACCGGATTGAAACGGGTAACTTATGCGACTCGGTTCTTTTGTGGCTGTCCAATCAAAGGCTCATCCGAAACATACGAAGTGCTGAGAATGGTAGGTCAGTACGGATCACGAGCACCGCCGATCTGTGAGTTACCCGGGGGCTTCGTCCCCTGCTCGCAAGCTCGCAGGGGGACAGAATATTTGTTGCCACACCTGAACACAGTTGCTAAAACTCCCAGCAAAAAATCAAAGACTTAATTCTCTTAAAGATTATAATTTAATTATAGAGATCTTAATATGGGGATTGAAGTTTTAATCTACTTCAAACAAATTATTTTTATAAAATTGATATATAAGAGAGATAAAATTAAGTAAAAATAAGTATTAAAATTTACCCCGGTTGGACGGCGCAGTGGAAAAGAAGGATGGACCACTGCCCGTGGAGTCTTGGATCGGGCGAACAAACCTACCGTCCCAGTCCCGGTCCCGGTCCTACGGCATCTGGGACAATGTCAAGGATGTAAACATGGCTCCATCTCCCAAGGACCCCCCGTTCTGGGATTGGTCTCCTGGTGGGGCCGGCTACCCTGCGTTTGGGAAGAACACGACTACTGCGTACACTACCCGGCCTGGGTTAGGCAATGTCAACCAATTGTTTGCGAGCTAGAACGAGAATGGGATCCAATTCGAGGTGTCCCCATCCATTCCACGCGGCGAAGAGCGAGTCTGTAGGATGGACATCTACACTACTGCGGTACTGTGAAGTACGTATGCCGGTCTTCCATCATGTGCTGGTCATCCATCTCGAACCCGTTCCCGCTTCGTCGAGCCGTCTCGTCCTACCTAACTTGCTTTTTAACTTGCCGTCTCCGCCAGTCCTCATGGATGAACCTCCCTCCAGCTTGAGATAATAGAGAGGCACATCCGGCTGCGGAGCCGAGACGACCACGGCCTGAGACCAAAACGCACGAGAATCGCTATTGCTGAAGCTTTTACCTCACATCACATCGAACCTTTGACAGTCCCAGTCCCGGTCACGAACCGATTTCGGCCTCCACCAAGCTGCAGTAGCCAAGCCCGCTAGAACTCGGTAACCAACAACAGCCGGCCAGATTGTCATCATCCATCGCAACTGGGCCCCCATCTTCGACACCTTCGCGATACTCGACGTCCCGTCGGACCTCGTTGAACAAGTGCATCTCCGAGTTCGAGCATCCATGAAAGACATACCCAATTCTATTGAGCCGAAAACATCGAACCACCTTCTTCCCGACAAAGGAAATCCTGCCCTTCTTCTTCTTCTGCCCCCATCTTACCAGCTTGGCCAACTTCTCAGTACCACCTATTACCGTCCGGCCTGTCCCGTCTCGTCTCGTCTCATCCCATCTTGGTCTCCGTCCTCTCGCGGCTTTCCCTAGGCCAACGCCTGCGTCGCCTGCTCCAGCCCCAGAGAAAGATAGGTACGTACAGAAATGGTCCGTCAGCAAGAGCACACATCAAGGGCCGAGAGGGAAGCCGTAAAAGTACAGTACGTGCGTCCTTGCGTGGGTGTGCATGTGCTGGAGATGCTTTGGCTCCATGTCGCAACCTCGTACGCATGAAACCGATCGACCGGCCCCCAGCCCACGCGGGGTCTACCTTACTTTACCTAGCTCGAGGTTTTTGCCTTCTTGTTCCTACTTCCCCGCCGGTTTTCATAGTCTGCTTCAGTCTCTTGACCTAACCAACGTTGAAGACAGTATCTCCCAAGTAAGGAAGCTGTCAAGAGAATCCGTCTACGCTTGCCGAGGTCCGCATTTGATAGATACTACGTCGTCGAACCCTCATCTATCGATATAACATCCGTCCTCCAGCATCGTTGTCATCACCACTAGACACGCAGACGGTCCTCGAATCTGCGACGAGAGTCCAGCATCGGCGCCATGTTTCCGTGGCGTGGAGTGTCGATCAGTTCGGCGGTGATCGCCGTGTTATTGGCCTTGCGCCAACCAGTCTTCTCGAGATGCCATCTCCTGGGTGTCTTCGCAAGCGCCTGGATGCTCCAGATCATGGCTTGGGGCATTTTCAAGGTCTTCCTGTACCCTCAATACTTCTCAGCTCTGCGAACGTTACCCGGCCCCAAGGACGACCACTGGTTGATGGGACAGTACCCCAGAATAGTGCGGGAGCCGACTGGTGTTCCCATGATTGAATGGTGAGTCCATCTCCAGTTGCCCGAATTCCGCCAAGAAAGCATTGATTGCACAAGTCCGAAAACTATTCACAGCAGCTTCTAGGATTAACACGATTCCTCACGAGGGCATTATCCGCTACCGCGGTCTGTTCAACCAAGAGCGACTACTTATCACCTCCCCGAAGGCTCTTGCCGAGGTGCTGGTCACGCACAACTACGATTTTCACAAGCCTACTGCGGTAAGATCTTCGATCGGCCGAATCCTTGGGATTGGTGTGTTATTGGCCGAGGGCGACAACCACAAGGTCCAACGTAAGAATCTTATGCCGGCATTCGCATTCCGCCACGTCAAGGATCTGTACCCGCTCTTCTGGAGCAAGGCCTGCGAGGGCGTCGAGGCCATCACCGATGCTGTCATGACCGAGGCGGCGAAGCCCGCGCCCGATGGAATCTCGGACCCGGAAAAGGCGGCTTTGGGTCCCAAGACGGCCGTTCTGGAGATTGGCAACTGGGCGTCGCGGACTACCCTCGACATCATCGGCATGGCCGGCATGGGCCGCGACTTCGGTGCTATCCGCGATCCTTCCAACCCCCTTAACCAAACATACCAGCAGGTCTTCAAGCCAAGTCGCCAGGCCCAGGTCCTCGCCGTCCTCGGTCTGCTTCTTCCCGGCCCTCTCGTCCACGCTCTCCCGTTCAAGCGTAACGGCGACATCGCCAAGGCCGCCCAAAACATCCGCGCCACCTGCCGCGAGCTTATTCGCGAGAAGAAGGAGAAGCTCGAGCGCAAGCAGCTGACCGACATCGACATCCTCTCCGTGGCCCTCGAGTCTGGCGGATTCACCGAGGACAACCTCGTAGACCAGATGATGACGTTCCTCGCCGCCGGCCACGAAACCACCGCCTCGGCCATGATGTGGGCCATTTACTGCCTCTGCCTGAACCCCGACGTCCAATCCCGACTCCGCCTCGAGATCCGCGAGCGCCTCCCCACCCCCGGTACCCCCGGCGACATCACGGCCCTCGACATCGACCACATGCCGTACCTCAACGCGGTCTGCAACGAGGTCCTCCGCTATTACTCCCCCGTCCCCATGACCCTCCGCGAGGCCGCCGTCGACACCGTCATCGACGGCAACAAGGTCCCCAAGGGAACCCGCATCATGCTGTGCCCATGGGCCACTAACAAGGCCGCGGCGCTGTGGGGCCCCGACGCCGGCCGCTTCGACCCGGACAGGTGGATGTCCCGCGACAGCGCCGACCCGGAAAGCAAGAAGACGGCGGCTAGCGGTGGCGCGACGAGTAACTACGCCTTCATGACTTTCCTGCATGGCCCGCGCAGCTGTATCGGACAGGGTTTCGCCAAGGCCGAGTTCGCGTGCATTTTGGCCTCCTGGATCGGGCGCTTCGAGTTCAGTCTGAAGAACAAGGAGGAGTATGACGAGAAGAACATGGCGATCAAGGGTGGTGTTACCGCACGCCCGGCCAAGGGCTTGCATGTGTACGTCAAGGTGGTTGATGGTTGGTGATCACGGCGCGGGAGCAAAGTATGGGAGAGCTGTGTAGGGTCGGGTCCTTTGGTAATTAATGACGCGATACATGAAGAACTGGGCTGGGTTCCTGGTGACGGGAAGCACATAAGCCGAAAAGGTACGCTGGGTGCTCGGGTCATACCGGTACAGCCATGAACTGACTGGTGAGAGTATCTCATGAGGTAGAAAGCGGCGCATGATGGTATATAGGTCATGTGGATGAATATTCCAAGTCAAGTTAGTAGGCTGTGAGGTTTTCTATCGTATGGAAACTCGTGTCAGGCCAGCTTTCGAGTAACGAAACCACCCACAGCTGTCAAGCATTCACGCTTGGCTGACGTGCTAAAGCATTATTTGACGAGGACCGCCAAGAGTCAACACGACACGGACTTGACCCTCTTCCCTACTGCACGACTTGTCGCCATTCCATGTTGCCGTCGCTACTTTGCATGCATGAAGCCTAGCGCTCGACTAGTTATAGCCACTGTATATCTGAGATCAGTTGATTTTCCGAGGGGCATACTGTAGCCCCCGTCTTACACTTATTAAGAATCTGTGAGAGGCTGATATTGAGAGAAGTAGTTCTGGGACCGTTGAGCCGAAATCTCTTTGTTGGTTTCACTAGGGCAAGCACAATGCGATAAGCTCGAATACATGGATACGTCTATGTATAGCAATAAGCTGAAGGCGATGAACAGGGATACATAGCAGTAGAGGTATCGTGGGTCGTGGTGGTTAGACCTGGAGGGCGCCGGAGGAGGGTTACGTGACCTCGCCTTTCCGCCCTGCAATTCTGCCGCCCCGGACCAAGGTGTTTCATGGTTCAAGAAGCTCTTCTGATCATCGTGGAACCCTTGATGCGCAAACAAAATCGTAAAAGAGTGGCTAAAAAGCTCTTCAATAAGTTTTGATTCCTAATACGCACCATATGAGCTGGATGATCGCAGGTTTATACAACGACCTTGTAAGCAGACCCTTGAATGAGATCGTCGTGCTTGGTTTACGCTCTTCCTTCTATTCAGTAGATTGTTTTATGACCAACTGTTGTTGCATGATGACTCGAAGGAGCTCATCCGACCAAAGGCGATCTCGGCCAAACTAACGTTTCTCATTGGTTCATATTCTACCGCTGGGAAAGTGTGGCTGACGGGCCGAGAAATCCCGCCAGGGATCGATCTGCATAGGATACGAGGTAGATAGAGAATATGGATGTCACAGGAGAATATCTAATGTCTTCCTCACGCGAGCAGCCATTCTGGATCGCCTCCCTTTACAGATCAATCCTTCGAGACGGCACATGCGCCCATCTGCTTTCAGTCTGCAAGCTTGCAGACATCCATGCTCGATTTCTTCGCCACGAGACCTGAGGCAATGTTACCGCCGTCAGGAGATAAGTAATATTGGCTTAGTCCATAGCATGCAACGAATCAGGCTCTTCATTTCATTCTAGCACAATCCTCTGTGCAAAGAGTCGAGTGATTAGAGTGGCAAGGAAGTTTCGTGTGTCATGCTTGGCAGCACTTCTTGGGCGTTGTTATCTCTGACTGTTGTCTCCTGAGTGTCAGGGCATAGTTGTGACCCAGAACATTCACAAGTTTTTGATGCAGTGAAGAGTCTCGAGCCCTGGAAATCTGTTTCCTTGCATCATCGCTCTTTTAACCCCTATTTCCTGCCTTTCTAACTACAGGCAAAAAGCATTCCAACTGGAAGCGTATAACAATGATCTTAGAACACTCACTGCTTCGGCAAACCCTGATAATGATTCTCGAATGACTCCCATTTGACATTCTCACTGTGCTGGTAACTTGACCGTGTTAAGGTCGATTTTTTACACAATTGAGAGAGGAGAATTTCGCCTGTAGTTTAGTAGAGCTACAAAAAACGCGTCCTATTGGGTCAGTAGGTGCTCTTCCCGATGGTCAGAGTTGAGAAAACGAAGGGAGCAAGAAAGACATGTCGCACAACAGATCGTCTGCTGTAGACATAGTACAAACATGAGAATACTTCTTACTAGACCCGTACCAGGCTGTCGCATTTCATCGAAGAGGGCTTTGCTGAGAACAGAAGCGATATGAAATAATGTCTCCAGTCAGTTAGAGCAGATCACAAAAACCAACGCCACGCGGTGCTCATCTCATACTCATACCACCAGGAATTGAGCCCGCAAACCACAAACCCTCGGCGAATAAAATCCTGGTATGCCTTCTTGTCTGATTTTTTACACTCGCCGTGGTCTATATGGACCTGTACGTATACCCCAGCTGGTTGAAGAGACGGGAACGTTCCATGCGGAAGGGTGTACTGCAGCGTAGACGCTATTCGCCGTCGCCCGGCCTCTCCAAAGACCACCAAATTGCCCCCTATCATAGACATCCACTTCATGTCCAAAGGGGTGGCACTTACGCTATCAGAGATGGGAGTAATATAAGAAATGGAGCAGGAAGTTATTGAGTTGTTGGTTTTGTTCTCGAAGCCAAAGTCTTATTTGCTCGCCAACTTCTTGCTTGCTGCCGGGACCGTAAAGCACACTTGCTTTACGACAATGAGCCAGTGCCTAGGAACCCGAGTACCAGCATTCACAACGAATCACGCGTATGGCGTACCAAGTATCACGTGCGACTTCAATTCAAATGCCTGCCAAAAATGTGGGCTGGAGCCCATACTGTTCCACGGGCGATGGGTGCGACAAGCATCGCCTATTAGAGTTACATTCTTTTGGTTTCCCGTAACTGAAAGACGTAACTTTCAGCTTGCCGAGACGTAGAACTGAATGGGTATCTGGAGATGATTATACTACTCATTGGGAATCGGTACAAGACGGGTGATTGAGGAAGACAAACTCCGAGTGACATGATGTCTCTCACACGTACGGGCGCAGGGCAAAAGGAGGAAGTCGTCTATTGCAGCAGAAAGAGAGTGGCTACGGGCAGGGGACTAGGTATATATAGAGCCCTGTGGAGTGGGCGCGGCGCCGGAAGCGCCGAGGGCTCCGGAGGAGTCCCGGGCTTCGCGACAATATCCGTTTACGGTGGTTCAAAGCATCCCGTCAGTGCACGGAATCGCACTTTTCATTACTGTTTGGGAAGCGGCGAAAGCGGCAGCTTCGGGGAACCGAAGACAAGATATTAAGCCTTACGAGCCAAATGTTACCGAAATAGTAGACAGTCCACAATCTTAGCCAATGGCGAATCAAGTAGCAACTGTCGCAATCCCTGTCTCGCCTGAGCCAACCTTCGAGGCGGCCAGGAACGTAGGCAAGTGATGCCTCATTAGTAAGTAGCAAGATCAAGGTTGCCTTCATTCCATTATGAATTGATCATATTCGAAGACCGCCGCACTATGCTAACGGAAACTTCGACTGGCGGTCCACGATGTTCGGCTTTTGTGGACTCACTACTTTGATGATTTCCTTCCTAAAGAGCCCGGTTGAATCTATGTTCTGATCATGACAAAACGCCATCATCTGTCCACTCGCAATTGCTTGATAATCTTTCCTAAAGGCAGCCCTGGAAGGTTGTGTTAAATACAACGTGTGCTTCATTTCGGATTGTTCGCACGAGTGAGCAGTGAGGGCTGTGCTCCCTCGTACAACGTTGATTTGGCATCGCATAGGTAGCAAGGGGAACGCCGTCGGGAAGGATCGAACGCTGCAGACTGACTTTCCCACACATTTCAAGTCAGCCGTCATAGGCTCAAATGAGGCTACTACACCGGCCAAATTTGAATTCAGGTAGAATACGGGGCCTGGGAGGATCTATACCAGCCGTCCTCAACCAAACTAGATGAGGTCCATGATGGGTCGAACTTCTCGTCTCGATTTCTCTCGAAGAATCGCCGAGTCACCGATGACGAAGTCAAAAAATCACAGGCGATTCAACTGAACAAAATGGTCTTCTGGTTGCAGCGTGGCAAGTCGTCGGTCGACTTACACGAAACCCCCCCGGGGGGAACGACTCATCAAACCTACCTGGTTGCTATGACGACTAAGGTAGACGAAGCGGCATCAGACAAATCAGGAATTCGGAAGAGGAGCCTGGAAGGGCGCAAAGACAGAAGAGAACCCTGGGGAATGCCCAGCTGGACCATGGCGCCATGCCCTTGCTCACCATCGTGGCACTGCCTTCGTGACCGCGGTCCCATAGCTTCGAAGCATTTCGCGCACAAAAGCCCTGACGTGGACTCACAGACGTGTGCGGAAGTGGATGTCGAGTGCCAGGTCAGAGTCCACGTCGACGGCGCAAGTGACGTTGCGGATAAGACGACGCAGGTACGTACTATCTGGCTAGCGAAGCGGCAGGGATGTTAAGTGGCCCCACCAGCTGTACCGGCACTGTGTCTGGGTTGAAACGGTCTGAGATTTGATGAACCAATGAGACGAGATTTGAGCTGCGCAGTCTCGTCTGATTCGTCAATGGGGACCTGCACGCAATTAAACGCGAGACGCGTGCAAAAACGCGTTTAGACGCGCGAAGCTCGCGGACCGCGACGACATCTCGAGTTTTGGCAGTCCTGACGACCGCCCACCTCCTTCTGAATGACCGCTTTTGCACGTCTCTCCCTCGTCTCCGTGGCGACCTGGCGGCAATCGCGGGCCATATCGTCGTTATGGCTCACTTGGCTGCTGACTGGCTGATTGATTGCTCACCTTCTGCGCGGTAGTCACTGATTTGGATGTCCTAGCCTCGACCTCATCACTGATCTCAAAGCATTGCGTTGCGGTGTTTGGGACGGACTATCGATGATCATGGGAGAATAAAAGACAACTTCGCACATCCCATTTCTGAAAATCGCTTAAGAATGTCGCCCAGAGCTCAAATCACTCCACAAACGGGGCCCTCGTGGCCCTCGAGAAAGTGGAAGCGGCGCGGGGAGAGGGGCTGGGCGATTGAATACCCACGTTTTTGATGCAAGCCATTATCGCAGTAAGAAGAAGCCCCTCCTTAGAAGTCTTGGACTCCTGTCTCTGTACTGCGGAGCACCCATTGTTCCTCATACGACATCGGCCTTATCGATCATCATGGGCTTTTCTTTGTCACAATAACGTGCCATTACCTTGACGGCTGGTTACGTTGCGCGCGCCGTACAGGTTGTGCCATGACATGAGGGCAGCTGGCAGGTGAGATTGGATTAGAAACACCTTGAGGCGGACGTTTCGGGAGCAGTCAACCGACTTGGTGGGGTAGATGGTCAGGAGCACCTCGAGTCATGCGTCATAGTCATCTGGGAAGGGAGGATTGGCGAAACACAGCGTTCAACAAGTAGGCAAACAAGCTCCCAGCGGGATTCGGCAACCTTCTCTTAATACTCTCTCGGTTCCATAGAAGGGGGCCAGGGAGAGAGCCGAAGATGGTGTACGACATGCATGAACTGCGATGTCGTCGGGACTCCTCATCGAATATGTTGCGCGAGACAGGAAAACCTGGCCAAAAGATTCGGTAGAGACAAGCGGCCCGTTAGGATCTGAATCGCCCGAATCGAGAACTTCGACTAATGCGCCAATCAAGCAGCCAAGTAAGGGCAGGCAGCTGGCCCCGATATGTACCGTGGCAATCGGCGCAGATCCCTTTGTGCAGTTTGGA
The DNA here is from genome assembly GCA_036785495.1 of Colletotrichum neosansevieriae. Lineage (NCBI taxonomy): Eukaryota > Fungi > Ascomycota > Sordariomycetes > Glomerellales > Glomerellaceae > Colletotrichum > Colletotrichum neosansevieriae. The sequence continues at coordinate 60,868 of JAVHLV010000068.1, read as the reverse complement.
ACCAGCTTGGGAGGCGGAGACTGGGCTTTTGGGAAGACCGATATCTACCTTACTGCATAAGGTATATGAAGATGTGGGGATGGTACGGCATGAGGTACCTTGCACGTTCTCCCTTCGTGGCCTGGCTCTGGTGGTGGCTTGAATTGGATACTTGAGTGCAAGACCACTGTCCGAATCTGCCGAAAGAATCACGGTGCCTGTTTGTCAATCGCAATTGTATCATGCAAAGAGATATTTTGGGCACTGCGATGGCTAGATTCAGATGAGGCGGGAGGGAGACTGATTGACAGGAGGCCATCTGCAGGCCGGATCCAAATGTCTGTTGTCAGAGACAATGGACGCCTAGAGAAACCGACTCGAGCTGGACTGAATGAGACTATTTACGAGATGGTGTTGTCTGTATGTCCTCCATACTGGACTTGACGGAAGGGATGGATCGAGCCGCACCTCTGGCACCAGTCCGAGTGGAGGTTGAGTTCAGAGGATGAACATAGGGCGTCTATGTCGAGTGGTGGGAGCCAATCTTGGGAAGATACAAGCAACTTGGTTAGCGATAGCGATAGCGATAGCGATAGATAGAGGGATGATTCGTGAAAGACGGGGTGAAAATGACGCTCGTGGAAGTTGCGTGTCTTAGATTTCTTGCAGTTCCTCTCGGCCGCAGAGCCCAGGGAGACGGGATTATAGGCGATAGTTCAAAGGTGTAATTGGGCAAGGGCGCGCGAGATGAAGGAGAGACAGTAAGAATGAGGCCTATTCAAGAAGGGCCACCTTGCATGAACGGGAGGAGAGACAGAGAAAGGGACGCGGAGGAGAAGAAGAAGCAAGGAGTCGGAGCCGTCAAAGCTGGGCGCAAAGCAGAGTGGACGGTCGAAAGAGAGCGAAAGTCGAGCGAGCCAAGGGGTGGGTGGTTCTCCGAGACGACCAGACGACAAGAGGGACTACTGCAGGTCGGTGAGAAAAAGGGAGCTGGCAATGGAAAAGAAGAAACAAACACAGCCAATGGAGAATGAGACAGACATGAGATGGTGGTGGGAAAAGTCAAGACCTTGTACCTGATGCTGCAGTGTCGTCAGCCATCCGGTGATCGGATCTACCTCATTCACACATGGCTTGCTTGCTCAGGAGCATCTCTCTTTCATCCACAATGTCGGGGACTCCCATGATTGCCATCCACACCCCTTTCTACCTTACTTACTTAGTAACTGGTACGTATTAGACGACCTGACGGAAGAGTCGGTCGAGTATGTGAAGGTAACAAGACAAAAGCTCGGACTCTCTCTGCTCCGGCATCCATTAAAATCCCTGGCAAAAGGATACGTACCGTAAGCCCCGTACAGTGACGGAGTTCGCGCCATGGCGCTGTTTCCCAGGTCTTCAGGCACTGTGAACCCACCCAGTGGTGCAGCATGCAGTTTGCGCCAGCCAGTGGATACTGGGAGGGGACCCTGTCAGGTGGCCCACCGCACACGCCAGGGCACCATATTAGTTCCTCCCCCCGTAAATCTTCCGCCATCCCATCGACCATCTGCCACCTGCCTGTCTGCCGCCTTCCAGGTCCGTCCCAGCCAACCTTCCCTTCTTCATCCACCGCCTCCCGCCCGAAACTCGCTCAACGCACAAAATCATTGCCCTTCGCATTCCTCAAGAAGCGCCAGAAAACAAATACTCCAGACATCCCGCACCACCTCGTCAAGACCCTCGATTCCATATTCCCGCCCTTGATATCGTCGCGCGTGCGCCCTCTCTCCACAACTACCCGGCGCATTCCAACCCTCACTCGCCCTTCTCAGTCGCAAAGTCGCGCATCAAGAGAGAGAGAGAGAACAATCAAGCCCTGTCGCAAACCCTTACCAGCGCCTCAGCAACCCACAAACCTTACAATCTCAACCCAGCGCATCCATCTCGATACATCGCCAAGATGCTTATGCCATCCGCCCTCTCCTGCGACACGTCGCAGCCGCCCCTCACCCGCCTCCAATCCGCCATGTTCGCCTCTCCTCCCGCCAGCCCTCCCTCTCTTTCCCATCAGGGTGGCTTCGGCAATATCTTCGACACCTGCCGCTCTCTCCAAGCCCTCCTCACCACTCCCCAGCACCACCAAAACCACATCGCGACGCAGCAGCCCTCGCCGCCGTCGCATCATCATCAACTCCTGACTCCCCCCCTCGCCCACGCGCCTCCTCCCCTCAAGCTCCGCCTTCGCTCGCGCAGAAAGCCCTCCGCCGATGCCATCAACAATGAACACCTTCCGCGCAAGCGGATCGCAAAGCGCCCACCGCCCCGCGGGGTGAACAAGCGCCGTCGCGCAGCCGATGACGATTTGGGCCGCGACGACGCCTTCATGACAGACTCAGACCTCGACACAGACCTCGAGATCTCGTCGCAACAGCAAGAACAACATCAACAGTTCCCTTCCGCACCCTCGACGCCCAAGCGCGCACGCATCGCGCCGGAAGCTCTCCCTCTCGGCCTCGAACGTGCCGACTTCCATACATTACACCTCCTCAACGGCGGCGCTTCATCGCAAGAGGACAGTCAAAACAATACCACAGAAAAGGAGGGCACCGACGTCGAAGGTGAGGCTGACGGCGAGCAATGGAGCGTAGAGGACGACAGAATTCTCGTCGAGCTCGTCCTCGAGAAGCTTAAGCTCAGCAAGTCGGAGTGGCAGGACTGCGCGCGCAGCCTGGGCAAGGACAGGAATTGCCTATCGCGAAGGTGGAAGAGCCTCATGCTACAGGGTGAGGTTGGCCTCAAGAACCGCAGGAGTAGCCGTCGAGCCAAGCTCCATGGCACCTGGCGGTAAATCTACCGCCGTCCGTTCACTTGCGTTTCCATTTGTTCGAAGCATGTTTAAGCAACTGTTGTACCACACATTCAACCGGCTATCGGTGCCAAATTTTGGGTTGGACGGGTTGGAATTTGGGATATCCCGTTGGGGGCTGGCGTACGACAAGGTAGAGCCAATTTCGGCTTTTTGGGGGACAACGGGGATATGCGTTTGATCTCGAGCTGTGGGTTTAGCTCTAGAGTTGCGTCTTTGTTTGCGCGCTGACTAAAGCGTTGACCGAGCTAGCTAGAAGCTTGGAAAGAGAGCCAATACATCAAAAGATACCAAATGTAATCACAATGTCTGGTAATGACTGATGTGAACTCAACGTCTTTTCCCTGCGGATTCAGTCATGTCTGTTCAGCATTTCGTCTCAAACATGCATCATCAACCAACGCACATGCATGCGCTCGTCTAAGCTACTGAATTGACTTTTGAGTCCCGTCGCCGCCTGCCACGCGCAGCGGCCCGGCCGCTTGGACAAGGCCGATTATTTCTTTTTATTCCAATCAGACGACCAGCCTCCCGCGCGGCCTATCAAAACCCAGCCATTCGACGACGGCTTCTGGCGCGAATCCTCGTCTTTGTGTCCTCCAGGTTCTCCCGGGGGACTGGTCCAGCGACGGCAGCAGCCCAGCCACCTCGATCGCGCGCATGGGCATGGGGGAAAGAAGGCTGGGTGTCGATTGACCCCATTCTGACTTGCAGGACGGCCGGGAAGGGACCACACTGCTATCTGTCATCGGCAGACCATCCCACGATGGGGGGCGGCGGGTTTCTGAAGCACGGACGGCAGCCGGATTCGGGGGTCGAGATCGAAGCCCGCATTTCAAACTTTGGGGGGGGGGGGGGGGGGGTCCAGTCACTCAAACCGACCCCAGCTTTTTTGTTCCCAGCCTCCTTTTTTTTTTTTTTTTTCAATCGATGCTCATTTCACGACTGTTGAACACCAACCTCACTATTCGACATTCTTTGGCATGCAAACGAAGAGACTGATGGCTCGTCTCATTAGCAGCACAGTGTCCAACGCTTTTCCATGCTAACTTCGATCCCCAAAGGCAACCTTCACAACTACCCGACAAAACGCACCAACGATCGCGGGAAGCAAGGGATGGCTGGGGAGTAGCAAGCCGTACGGCGTCCCCTGGCTGTACCTGCGCGCGCTGAAACAATTCATGGGGGCGGGTACCTTTTGTTCGCGGATGCGCCCTGCTATTTCTAAACGGGGGATGGAAGACGAACTCTCTAGAGGGTCTGGTAGACGGGCTGGCGGTTTACACCTCACCTTGACAGGCTGGCGACCAGCTGAGCGGTTGGCCCCCCGCAGTGACCTTGTTTGTCCACTCGGCTCTAAATGAAGGACTTCATCTCCCAAAACATGTGAGTCTGGTCAACCTCAGCCAACTTGGGCAGTCACATAATCACCTCAAACGCTGGTATTTCAGCCCTTCCTTCGGCAATACTCTCCGTCCCCACAGACCACAGACCGGCCGTAAGTTGCGCACCTCCCGTTGAAACGTTTCTTCTTCCTCGCGGTCATCTAAAGAGGGCGGGACACGATCGTACATTACATGGTGCGTGGATTTTCCCGACGTGAATCTCCCCAAGGTTTGCAAGACATTGTATTTCGCTGCTAGCAGTCACCCAAGGCTGGCCTTTACCAAGAAAGGAAAGGCCCTGATCTTGAGCAAAAAGCAAATAAACTTCGCTCGCATCTTTACGTCCATAGGCCCAGTGCTCACTCATCCCCTCGGTCATTTAGAGCTGCGCCAGTTGTCTGAAGTTTGCAGACCGGCGTTATACGGTTGATGATCCAAGGGATGGCCGAGACATTGCTACGAAAACCTGGTAGAAAGATTTCAATTACAATGTCTCTCTCTCTCTCTCTCTCGGAACTCGAAAACTGACCCTATCTGTCATGTCTCTGTCTTCGTATCCATCAATTCCCGTCGTTTTGTCGCGACTAGATAGAAGATGAGGAGAGGATTGTCGGGTGAGGGGCTATAGGAGACCTCTTCCGACCTCGTATCACCTTCCTCCCGCTTGCATGGCGGCAGACGCGAGACACAGCCGCATTGGATGATCCGGTCACATCCATACTAGAGCAGTCCATCGTCTGGGGGTCACTCAACTCTCACACGATCCGAAAACCACAATGGCACTGTTTAACTAGCAGGATTGTATACACTCTTGCATCTGAAATTCCGAGGGCTATGGAGGCCGCAAGCAAAAGTAGAGACTGTCCCAACACCGCCAAGCCGTTTATCCTCTGATGCCAACCCAAGCAATGCTGAGCTATCATTTCTCGTCATGTCGTCATAGCAAACCGCAGTCCACTTGTCCTCCAACTGCGTAAACACTCAAAAGCCAAAGCCATTTTGTTTAGTCCTCGTACACCTCCTCGTACGTCTCCTCGTACTCCTCACGAGCCTCCTCGAGAGCCTCGTGGTCGCTACTGCTGGCGTCCGAGTCGGCAGCGGCAGCGGCAGCCTCTTCGTATTCCTCACGAGCCTCCTGAACCTCCTCGCGGTCGCTGGAAGAGACAGAATCACCATCGTTGTCAGTGGGAGGGAGAACAGCAGGAGGAGCGTTGGGATCAGAGTAGGGGTCCTGGTAGCCACCGTAAGACTGTTGCTGCTGACCAGCAGCCGCCTTGTGCTCGTCATCAGAGTCGTCTGTAAGCGTTCGTTAGCACATGCTTCCAAAAGTGACTACGCGAAAGGGACGTCCGTCTACTGCAAACGCGTCTCGAGAGATTGACTTACCGAGGGCGTTAGCGATCAAGGCTCCACCAACAGCACCGACGGCGAGACCACCGGCAGCACCAAGGAGCATGCCGCTGCTGGAGCTCTTCTTCTCCTTTTCAGCGCCATATGGGTTCTGACCCTGCTGCTGCTGCTGCTGGGCATAGGGGTCACCGCCGCCGTAGCCCGGAGCACCGCCGTAGCCCGGAGCAGGAGAGCCGCCGTAGCCAGGAGCTCCACCGTAGGGGGCGCCGCCGTAGCCGGGGGCGGGGGATCCGTAGCCGCCGTGGCCCTGGTCACCTCCGAAGCCTCTAGTGTCAGAGGGGGGGACGGGAGGGGCACCGTAGCTGGGCGTGCCAACGGGACCGGTGGGGGGAGAGGGGTGCTCCCACTGAGAGCGGCCGGTGCTCTGGTCGACGTAGAACCATCTCTGGTAGCTGCACGGAGGTCAGCAGGATGTCCGGGTGTGAAGGGGGCCTGGATGAGGGTCCGGCTCACCTGGGGTCCCACTGGCAGAGCCAGCCTTGGGAGACGGAAGGAGCGGCCATCGGAGGCGCGGCGGACTGGGCAGCCGGAGGAGTGGGCTGGCCGTAGCTGGGCTGGCCGCCGTAACCAGGTTGAGGCTGTGCCTGCGAGGAGTAAGGGTAGTTGGAGGAAGGAGCGCCGTACTGCTGCTGCTGCGGGTTATCACCGTAGCTGCGGGAGCCTGACAGAGGAAGCACGAGTCAGTAAGCTTATCGCAACGACGATGACAGATGGAGGAGATGTATCAGACTTCAGGATTAGGGGATTTTTGGTGAGGGTTTAGGATGAGCAACTTGAGGTAACAACCGACCAGGAGTGGAAGAAAAGTACAAGTGTTGTGATGGGCTGGGAAAATCTGGGGACTTTGTATCTCATCCCCTCCTCTCTCGCAGGGTAGGAAGGAACACAAGGTCAAAGGTAACACGAGGGGCAACTCGGACTTACCAGTCTGCTCTTGGTGAGGCTGCTGCTGCTGCTGCTGAGAGTAATCCTGCTTCTGCTCGGCAGGCTTGTCGTCGGAGAAAGAGGTCTTGAGCTCCTCGAACTCCTTGGTGAGCTTCTTGAAGAAAGACATGGTTATCTTCTTCGGTTCGGTTAAGTTGGTTTAGTAAGGCGAGGTAATGAGGATACGCTCAGTCGTGGGTGGTGAAAGACGGATGAGGCGGCAGAGGCCGAGAAAGATCGAGGGGCTGCTGTCGCTTCGTCAGCCTTTTTCTGCAGTTTTTATGGGCGGTGAAGGGCAGGAAGAGGAGATCTGTCGGAAACACGTCAAGGGCAGGAGGGGAGCGGGCGTTTACCTGTGATGCGTTTACAGCTCGTTGGTCCATGCGATGCTCGTCAAAAATCTTGGCCTTCTTGTACTGCGGCAGGCGTGGAGGGCAAGAGGGCCTGGTGGATTCTGGCCAATATGTGGAGGAGGGCAATGGGTTCCCTCCCAGGGGGCAGATGGGCTGTGGATGGGATAGTGCTAGCGAGGTTGTGAATAGCAGCACCTCAAGATTTGAGACTGTGAGCAGTAAAGCAGCTCGAAGGTGAGGCAGGTACGGATGATTTGTGTATTGGTAAGGGTCTAGGTACGTGGAGGGGTGGAGGGGCACGGTCAGTGCCGCCGTGCTATTTAGGCGGGGGTTGCTTGCCTCAGGTAGGTGAAGGCCGTTATTCGTGGATGCAAGCTTCCTTGCCGTACCTTACCTAGTAGGTAAGGTACCTTAGGTAAGAATCTTGGGAGGCATTCGGGAAGGCAAGAGCTCTCGGACAGCGGTTGCGTGGCTGTGGCGTGAAAAGGTAAACACCTCACTCTAGGTAGGTAGGTACTGCAGCCGGAGTCGTGCCTAACGTGCAGATTCTAGTATGAATCGATTGTTACGGTCTGGGAAGAGGCCCCAATCGCTTGCTTCTCATCTGGCCGCCTCCACTGACTACCGGTGTCGCTTGTACCTGAGTCTAAGGCAAGGTAGCTTCACCCACCTATTCAGATACACCTACCTACCGAGCCGTGAATTGTTTCTACGCTAGTGCCCGCAACTCAGTCGAGGCAAAAACCGCCTGGGAAGGAAAGCCATTGGCAGCTTCTGCTTTCCGTTGCGGTAGGGCAGGCGCCGAGCAGGGGTCCAGGGGTTCCAAACGATGAGAACAGGGGATCGGATTTCAAGACCGGGGGCAATCATCAGGGTTCCAGTTCGAGATCCCATGCCCATCCACTGAGTGAGTGACTGAGTGACTGAGTGACTGAGGTGAGGTGAGGTGAAGTGGGCGGGTTAGGTTGAACTTGAGACGTGCTTCACCTTGCGAGCCTCATACTGGATTGACTCACCTTGGCGCCCGTCGCGCTCCGCCCTGTCTGCCGTCCTCCACCCGACGGGTTGAAACTTGAAACCAGGCGCATTTGCCAAGAACGGAATAGCTCCCACCGTTATTCGCCTTACTGTAGTACCTTACCCACCAAACTACGAAGTACCTACCTACCTAGTAATTGAGTTTCTACCTTAACTTATTCCAGGTTACCAGTGGAGGCATGCTATCTCACTGCGAGTTGGGAGGCTAACCCTCTGTGGAAAAATGATATTTCTCGAAGAAAAGTCGACCGCCGCAGCCCGCGGTCCCGTTGTCGAGGCGTGGCTGATCCTCGCCAACTGCCTATCCGTACGTCCAATGTCGATGACTATCTGCGGCACGCAGCATATGCTTCGCCGACTACCTTACCTACCTAGGTGCGGACACCTGTGTATCTCGCGCAAGCGAGTGGGGTAACCTGGTGACTCTCTCAGCGTGGGCGAAGAGTAGGACGAAGGAAAGGAAGTGTGTGCATGCGTGTGTGGTATTGTATGCGGTTGGGTTACGCTCTTATTATTAGAAGGGAGAAAGAGAGAGAGAGAGAGAGAGAGATACACACGCGTAAAACACTCTTGGTAACCTTTTCGTAAAACACTCTTCCAGATGACTGAGACTGAACAGCCGCATCTTGCATCGCCTTCAAGAACCAGCTGGAACCAATGGGACCGTTCCAGGGGTCTCGGAAGGAGCCCCAAAAAATGGCTTCCAACGGGCTGGGCAACGGGTCCTGAGGCTCTTTAACGGCCGCCTATTTGCTGTTGAACCGCATGCCGAGCAGAGGAGTTGCAGACAATCTAACGCTTTTGGTCCTGTACGCGTAAATCCGCCAAGAGGAAAAAGATGGGCTGTTCGATGCCGACATATCCATCTGCAGCGACAGTCGTGAACCCAAAGAAAGAAAACGACCTCGCCCAAGGCCACATATAGCTGGTGTTGGTATGACCGCTTTATTGCATGCTATGCTATTCTCTATGCATAGCCTCTTTCGGCAATGTAATAGACAGACGCTTGCTCTTCGCAGCCCCATCGTTGTGCAATTAATGCTAAATCTGCACGACTATGTCGTATAGTGCTGCCAAGAGAACGTACACATATGTACCTTGTCGTCCTTGTGACTGATAATCACGATATCCCAAGACGTCTCTGTGCCGTGAGAGCCCGACATCCTGGCTGGAACCCCGTGCTACTCTGCCTCTGATCTATTGATTTCCCTTTTTCGGCGTCCTGACTGCAGACCCGCGGCCCCGATGAGGACCCCTTAGACCCTTGAGCCACCCCTGAGCACCCAACTTTTTCTTTGTGTGAGGCGTAGCAAGAATACATAGCCTTCGACCGCATCGCACGATGCGGTATGATTTGCTGAGCACAGGGGTGAGACAGAGTAGCAACGCGTATCAAGAAAGGAAAGTCAGCGACTTGTCGCAGCGCCGCCGCTGCCAACGGCTGGGCATGGAAGGCGCGGAAACGGGGAACCTTTACCGGGGGAACGAACCATTCACCTCGGACGCGCCGTACACTCGCGGTACTAATAAGCAACTTTTCTTGTTATGCCACTGACACAAACCTGGTCACCTTGGTTCCTTCCCATTATTACCCATTACCCATTACCTATTTCCTTCCAGCCTCTCCTCCCTTTTCCCTGCGTCTCACAAACCTTCCGTCTTCATCGTTCCTTCCGTTTGCCGTTCTCTTACATTACCTTACCCACCCTTCGCTTCTGAATCCGCGACTCGCCTTATTTTTTCCTAAAAAGATACCAATCGCGCTTTGCGACTCTGCGACAACAACTTCTCACACAACCTAACCACAAACAAACAAACTACGATCACTATGTCTGGATACCCTCCTCCCGGTCAGCAGTAAGTCTAATCAGCGCCGCCCGCCTGGCATCCTCCCAGCTCGTTCAAGTTTGGAAGTATAGAAAACTAACATGCGCCGGCGTCTAGGCCTTACTACGGCTCTCCTCCCCCTCCTCCCGGTCAGCAGGGCTACGGAATGCCTCCTCCTGGCCAGCAGCCCGTAAGCCTATACCCCATTGTCCAAACAAGACATTGTCCAAACAAGATGACGGTCTGCTCACAAGCCGATCTAGATGTACTACCCTCCCCAGGGCCAGGCTCCCCCTCCCCAGGAGGAGAAGAAGGATGACAAGGGCTGCCTTTACGGCTGGTAAGCAAGCACCGAAACCACTCCCAAAATGATCGTCGCGCAAATCCACTGACATCGTGTCAATAGTATCGCTACTCTCTGCTGCTGTTGGCTGTGTGGCGAGACCTGCGAGTGCTGTCTGGAGTGCCTGACCTGCTGCTTCTAATCCAACCTCAAACGCATGTATACCAAAACACACAACAGTGCGACAACACACGAGATTCCCCCGAATGCGATCACGGCCTTACTACTCTTTGGTTCGGAAGCGGATGGATGGATGATGGGATGGACAGGATGGCGAGAAACTTATCCATAGCCGTCTTTTCATCCTCGGACAACCCAAATTCGATTATTTCTACCAACCGCATTCATTATCCCGCCCGTTTCGGGAACGCGAACTATCTTCGCCTGCCACGCATGTCAGCGTTTCTCTATAATGAGGGGGCCTCACGCCATCTGGATACCTAATACGCCCCCTTTTCCTTCTCTGTTATACGTCGATTGCGTTTCGCATATTTCTTTACCCATGTCTATGATTCAACCGAATTCACATTTGGGCTTCCATAGAGGGAATTCCCAATTGCCAACGTCATCTCTCACTGGGGTTATCAATACTGAGAAGCTATGAAAAAAACGAGCTCTCCAAAATGGTTCATGCAGAGTAGATTGTGAGATTGATTTGTGGTGTTGCATATGTATGTTTGTTGAGTGCATGATTGCTGTAGTTGTGTCTTCAAGTATTCCTCCTCGAAACTCACTTGATCACCTCACTGTACCTTCGAAAAAAGGGTATCAAGGCAACAATGCTTTTTGTACCTCCCGTTCCATCCAGCCAAAAAAAAAAAAGAGAGAAGAAGAAAACTTCCCAAATCTGAGGTGATTCCCAAACCGTTTCGTCGCCGCTCACCTCGCCAATCGCCTACTTCCTGCCGTCTTTCGGAGCCATGAGGTGGACGAACTCCTGGTCTGTTGTTTTCGCTGGAAGTCAGCCGCAATCTTCCAAGCAGTTGGGCTAAATATAGACAAGGAATTTTGGGTGGGGGCGGGGGAGGGGATAGCGAGATTTCGGCGGGCGAAGCAAAGCAGTAGCGGAGGATGCATGGCGTGGTGCCATTTCGCGGCGCGTCGTAGACCGATCGCATCGCAGCCCGGATGTGAATGATTGACTTGGGGGAGCTTACAGTCGATGGAACCGTTTCCGTCCAAGTCCGCATGCCTAATCATTTCCTCAATCTCCTCATCCGTCGCGCGCTGGCCGAGGGACAACAGCACCTGGCGCAGCTCCGACGGCGAGACGGAGCCGCTGTTGTCCTTATCGAAGACCTTAAAGGCAGCGACGAGCTCCCTGTTGGTGTCGGCGTCTTTGCTCGAGGGGGCCGGCGCCTCGCTCATGAGCTCGAGGAATTCTGTGGGTGGACGGACGGCGTCAATTTATATGCGATCGGCGGCGGGGTTGAGCTGAGGGGGACGAGGGGACCTTACCGGCGAGGTTGATGTCGCCCTTGCCCTTGGGGTCAACTTCCTTCATGAGCTCCTTGACCTCGTCGATGCTGGGGTTCAAACCCAGCGATTTCATGGCGATCTGGAACTCATCGGCGTCGATGCTGTCTGGTCACGATGTTCGTGTCAGTGAAGGGGCCGCAACGTGTTGGATTGGTATCGTGTGTTTGGAGGAGTCGTGTGGACGGTGGTATCGAGAGACTAACCGGTGTTGTCGCGGTCCTGTTCGTCATGGGCCTCATGTCAGTAAAGTGAGGTTCGTCCCCAGAGCAACAGCAGTGATCAATGCGATCGCCGAAGAAATTTCAAGCACAGCAGGGGATTTGTGGTTATGAACGTACCCAAGCGGCAAAGACTGCCTTGTAGTCTTGGACTTGCTCCTCGGTAAGATTGTAGTGCGGCTGCACGATCATTGATTAGTCAAAATGTCAGTCTCTCCCGGGATCGGAAACGAAAGCGCAGCTGTAACGGAAGCTGGGCCAAACATCGAAAGGAGGGGCATTGGCATTCAGAAACGCACCATTTTTTGAGTTCTGGCGGGCGGCGGCGGCGGCGTGAGAGCTTCGTCGGTGTCAATGAGTGATCTGGATGGGGGCGATTCTTGTGGACGAGGTAGTCGTGGTAAGGGAACTCGTTCGTTCGTTTGGTTCGTTTCGATCGTTGGGGTTTCTTGTTGTTGCTGACGTTGAAGGCGAAGAAGATTGGATGCGAAAGGGAGGGGAAAAAACATTGAGGTAAGGACAGCACCAGGACCGGACAGCCCCTCAGCCTGATTGATTCTCTACGGCCTACCTTACCCAAGGCAGGCAAGGTAGTTGCTAGCTAGCTACTTGCCCGAGCTACCTACGGTACGTACGAAATGGCTTTGCCGGTGTCCGCGCCACCAGCCAGCTCGCGAATGACTTGGGCTGAGAGTTGGACAGGAGAGAGCTCCAACCGGGGTAAGGCAGGGCACCTCAACTAAGAATAGCTGGTGCTTGTCTGGCTGCCTTGGAATTGTCCCACCAGCAAAGCCTGGGGAGATGCTACTAAGTAGGTAGGTAGCACCGCAACGCTGCTGCGAAATACAAACCAAACCGAGAGACCTGTTCCATTGCCAGGGACCTTACAGTGTACGTAAGGCAAGGTAGGTAAGGCACCTAGATTCGTGTCCACAATGGCTGTTTTGGTCTGCATCTTGCTGTCTGCCTGTCTGTCTGTATATCTGTTTGTCTCTATTTCTTCGACTTCCCCTCCATCGATTGCCCCTCTTCCTGAATGGATCAACGCCAGCATGTGAGGTATGACGCCAGGTCGGCCCTGCAACTCTCAAAGTGTCTCTCTTAGCATGCGTCTTGTCTGCCTATGAGGGTCTTGGCGGCCTGCCTACCTTAAAGCCAAATTCGGCCCGCTGGTGTGCAACCGTACGCGACCGCCTCCACATGGCGCCAAGCAAGACGGCCGCAGTGCCTGTGATGAGAGAGAAAATGCATCCCCTGATGGTTTTCTCCTGAGGCTGTAGAGCGCGACACAAGAGGGAGGGATTCCCGCCTTCCGCTGTCCTCCTCCTCCTTCCCCCACCGTTGATGCGCCGCAGGCTCAAAAGTCTGGACATTTTTCGTCCCTTCTTTTTCCTCCCGATCCCTCCTGCGGGAGACAGAAGTGACAACCGCTCGGGCTTGGCAGGCAACTCGCGTGGAAGATGAGCTGGGCGCTGCACCTCATCCACGTCCATATTGCCTCTGATGATTCGGGCTGCGGGCGTTTCGCCGGTCTTAAGACCTTGTTCCTCGGTACTTGAGCTCAAAGTACCTTTATTTGTTCGGATTGGCTGTTTGTCTGCACTGAACGCGAACGCATTCAGCCTGACTTCGCCATATGTCAGGTCCATACGCATGTTGTCGTGGTCGGATTGCGCTGTTTGTTGAGTATGGCGCTTGTGTTTCCAACTCTAGCCAGGAAGAACTCATGTGGATCTGTCCAAAAGACTCGCTGAGATGCAGAAAATATGACCATGGTGTTCAAGAATGGAAGACAAATACTTGGAGTAGGTCTGCAGTCTTTACGATCGAGGAGATTGTCGCTGAAGCAGGTGTAAATCTGGAGCTTCGTGCGTATAGGTAGCAACGGAAACGCTGAAGCAACGCACAAACACATCCCGTCAGGTGCATGCAATTGGAACCGAGCACTCCGCTGCCGCCCCTCCCTTCCCCTTACCTTTAGGTTCTTCCCCTTCAAACCCCACCACTCCGACTTCAAAGGCGTCTCATCCTGGGTTGCCTCACAGGTCAGCCCCTCCAGACCAGCTGAGATCCCCTCCTGTCTCAGCTTACCGCCCGAACTTACCTGATCGTTCTTCTCAGAGAATTGGGAAGCTTACCTTACCTTACCTTACGGGACCCCTCCCTCATCTCTGACCTCAGGACCTCTCTCCTCACCTCAATGTGATCGGGCCCCTCCCGGATCATCATCCCGCCCCACCTCCAAACCTCTGACCATCCCATTATCAACGACACTTGGTCTTCGGTGCCGCTCCCGAGACTTGCGAATCTACAGATCCTTCTCATTGCAGAAGCCGTGTCCCGCCTTGACTTTTGGGCGTCACTGAACACACGGCTTGTTTGGACGATTGCATTGACTCAGGTGGGGTTGAACGCGCCCCCCGCCTTTTTTCCAGAGAGCAGCCACTCACATCATTCCAGTGAGGTGTAAATACGCCTGCTTCCTCCTAAACAACCAGCCCGTCAGCAACTACAGATTGAAAGCAGCACAAATGTCGGGCTATCCTGGACAGTACGGCTACGGCTACGGCGGCGGTGGTCATGACGGAGGTTACGGCGGCGGGTACCAGCCTCCTTCCGGTCCGCCCCCCTCTCACCACGGCGGCTACGGCGGAGGATACAACCGGCCTCCTCCGGGTCCCCCGGACGGTTACGGCAACTACAGAGAAGCGCCGCCTAACCCTAACCCCGATAACAGCTACGTCGGCAGATACCCGCCTCCCTCCTACCCGCCACCTCACGGCCTGGACGTCTACGGCTACCCCGCGAACCACGGCAACCAGGGCCGACCACGTAAGTCTTCAACCATGAAGCTGGACCAAGCAAGCTCACACCCCCACAGACATGCCCACCGTCAACTCCAATGATTGGGCTCACGGGAACAGAGGCGCGCCTCCTCCCCCTCCCTCAGGGATTCAGCAGTTCGGCCATGGCGCCCCCGAAGGCTACGGCTTCCAGTACTCTACTTGCCAGGGCAAGAGAAAAGCCCTCCTGATCGGTATCAATTACTTCGGCCAAGACGGCGAGCTGCGCGGCTGTATCAACGACGTCAAGAACGTCTCTGCATTCCTTGTTGAGCGTTACGGCTACAAGCGCGAGGACATGGTCGTTCTCACCGACGACCAGCGCGAGCCCATGGGTCAGCCTACCAAGCAGAACATCCTGCGCGCCATGCACTGGCTCGTCCAAGGCGCCCAGCCCAACGACTCGCTCTTCTTCCACTACTCGGGTCACGGCGGTCAGACCGAGGACATTGACGGCGATGAGGATGACGGATACGATGAGGTTGTCTACCCGGTCGACTTTAAGGAGGCCGGCCACATCGTCGATGACGAGATGCACCACATCATGGTGAAGCCGCTGCAACCCGGTGTTCGGTTGACGGCCATCTTCGATTCGTGCCATTCTGGTTCCGCGCTTGACTTGCCGTATATCTACTCTACCAAGGGTGTCCTCAAGGAGCCCAACTTGGCCAAAGAGGCAGGCCAGGGTCTGCTCAACGCTTTCCAAGCCTATACCTCCGGTGACCTCGGCGGTGTCGCGAGTTCCATCTTCAGCTTTGGCAAGCGTGCCATTGCCGGTGATGACGCCTACGAGAGGACCAAAGAGACCCGTACATCCCCTGCTGATGTTATCATGTGGTCCGGCAGCAAGGATAGTCAGACATCGTAAGTGATCCGTTCGGTGGTGGAGACTCGAGGAAATCGTGACTAACATACGAGCAGCGCCGATGCCAACATTGCCAACCAGGCCACTGGTGCCATGTCCTATGCCTTCATCTCAGCCCTCAAAGCCAACCCGCAGCAAAGCTACGTTCAGCTCCTCAATAGCATCCGTGACGTGCTCGAGGAGAAGTACACCCAGCTGCCTCAGCTCTCCAGCAGTCACCCGATCGGTAAGTCTTCCGATGCACAATTATCGCAACCTGTTTGGCTCCGTTGCTAACAGTTCCTAGACACGGATATCCTGTACGTGATGTAAATGCCACTGAGAAGCAAGGGAGGGGTCTGAAATGACACGGGTATACAAAATTGGCAAAGGGGTTTTCCGCATAGCAACGACAAAAGGCAATCATTGATTCTACACTATTCTCAAGGGGTATCGATCCGGCTCATCTCCTGACTCAACGCGCATGTTTTACAACCTCCAACACCTTATTCCCGGTTCGTGGCAAACGAACAAGATGATATAAGCAACACAAATAAACCACTCTATCAAGTGCAAATCGCGCCTGACGCTCTGGATATGGAACCGCGCCAGCCCGTCTAATCCCCAAAAGGGTCGTCATCCAAAAGATCAAACACAGCAGTCTTTTGACGCTTGCTCGCGGCCGACTCGGGGCTGCTGCTGCTGCACAGGTCTGTGATTCCATCGTCGACCGTTTTCCTCTTCCTCCCCAGAGAGGCAGAGGCACTACTACCCGTTCCAGCGTTATTGGGACGCGCCGCTAAAGCGCCTGCATGTGATGAATAAAGTGGACGTGAAGCGTTCTTCCCCAGGCCGTGAAGTCCGATGTTCTCCTTATCCTGATCAAGGTCATCGAACCTCGACTTGCCCGAGGACATGCCCGAGCCGACGAGGTTTCCGGATGCGGTTTTCACTTGCCATGTTGATTTGCTCGAGCGTCCTGTCCTTGCGCGCTCCGCGTCCAGGACCGCTGACATGAAGTCCGGTCCTCCCGAAGCGCGCGACGAAGACGCGGTAGATCTTGACGCAGTATTCATATTCGACGCTGCTGACGGCCCCGGTGTGGCGTTGGCACTGTTCGAAAGTCCAGTTGTTACAACGTGTGATGCAGCGCTATTGCCGCGAGAAAAGGCAGACCTTCGTACACCGGTGCGCACGGGTTCCCTGCTGCGAATCCCCCCAAACGATGCCAACGGGTCCCGTCGGGCTAATGATGGCTCTGTTCTGAGCGAGCTGCTGCTGCCAGCAATCGTCGCTGACACCGGGGCCTTGCTGGCGGGTGCTTCAGCATGTTGCTGATTTTTTAGTGACTTCAAGCCAGTTGGAACCTTCGAATAGTCGTTAAACTTGGGTGTCGACTCTCGCCTCGGTGGCTGAAGATTCTTCAGTCGATCTCTTGTGGAAAGTCCCGAAGTGCCGCTACTTGGCGTTCTCTCCTTCTTGACGGACGCGAACATATCGCGGATGTCTTTGGTACGCTGGGAAGAGCTCCTCGACGGCCTGCCTTCAACCTTAACACGTGTCGGTCCGTTATCAGGCTGTGTCTTTGGTGACACTCTGCTTGTTGCCGAATCCAGACTGGATCCAACCTCGCTCTTCACGATCGCGTGGCGCTCATTCTTGCACGGTGTCGTCGCTGCAGAGTCTGCGGGTGCATTCGCCGAGGAAGACGAGCTTGTCCTTGACAGTCCGGAACCGCTGGTCGATGGTGTATCAGCTAGCCGTGCGGGAGTCTTCTGAGTCGACGACTCTGCGCCGTCTGCGTTGCCGAGCTTCCACATGATGTCCCCCTTGTCTCCGAGGAATGGAAGCAACCTGTCAGGTTCGAATTGTCGCACAGCTTTTGTTGCCTCTTGCTTCCTCAACTGTTTGATCGTGCCCAACTCCTTGTTGAGCAAAGATGCCTTGTTGAGTTGCATAGTAATTGAGGCTTCGTTCTTCCCATATACTGTCGTCTCGATCGGTTTCTTCTGCTCGCGGAGCTGATCCTGAATGTGGTCGATCACCTCCCTGGGTTTCTGAACATGGAACTTCTTCCAACCTGGTTGCTCCAAGTACGCGTTCAGGTATTTGCAGTCTTTGCAGCATGGTGCCATTGACGAGATTGACGCTGGAGCTTCTTCGAGTTGCAAAGAATCGTCCTCGAAAACCATCTTGTAATAAAGCGCGAAGATAGTCTGGAAGAGCTTTTCAAAGGTCGGAGTCGCATCGACGAGATCTTGCAGGAATTTGAGGCACGGTAGCCAAAGACTTGCTATGTTAATCGGCCTGATCTCATTTTGGTGCTTGACAATGTGCTCCACAAGGTTGCCTATCTCCTCGTGCATTTCCAGGCGGTCCAGACTCCTGAAGAGACCAGCAATCACCGCCGAGCTAGTTGGCTGAGGACTATCGTCATCCTGTAAGTGCGTATTTGTCGGCTCTGGTTCTCGCCAAGCCTGTCTTGCGGTATTGGCTTCAGAACTCTGGTCTTTTGACGCACTGCTGATCAGACTGCCGAGCTGACCGAACGAATTGGCGGTGAAGAGGAGATTCTCATACTTCCGGTAGAATGATTTCACCTGGTCAAGCGGTAAGCCGTCTAGTTTCGCGGCCTCTAGCAGCCTGTTAAGCAGTCCAAAGGTGAATTGCATGTTTTTCCATAGCTCGCGAGGCTGGCTGATGACTGTGCTGACCCTAGACACTGTTAACAAGCCGTTTGCGTATTCATAGGCATGCCACTCACAGTTCACTCCAGGTTCGGAAATCTCTGAAGTACTTCAGCATTTCAGCCATGGCACGACCGTGACTTGCCAAGACCGGACCGCTGAGTGGAATGGCCAGAGCCTCCTTCGCAAGTGCTATGGCGATTTCGCTGTCCTCGCCATCATCAGGATATGCGGGCATCCTATTGACAATGCACGCGATCTGCAAGAAGTTGCCGTCCTGGAATAAAAATCGGCGTAGCCTGGTAGTCTGTTAGCTGCCATCTTTATCCACGATGTGCAAACGTACGCTTTCAGTGCGGCTGCCACCGAGTAGTCATAGCAATCCAAGTTCTGGCAAAGCCAGCCGTAGTTGATCGCTGGATGGACTGGCGCTCGCGCAGCGAGGTGTTCGAATAGTTCTTTGTTTCTGAATGCCAAAGAGGTCATGATCATATCGCCCATGAGCTGGGGATCTATTGCGTCGACCCAATTCTGTCGGTCTCGATACCGTAACATCATGCCGGCGACGTGGACTCTAGCAGGGGCGCTGTCTTCCTTTGATAGCGCATAATAACAGACTTTCTTGAGGCCTTTGAAATAAACCTCCGGATACACAGATTCCTCGCATTGCCTCAGCAAGTACCGCCAGACATTTCCGACGGGCTGCGGACTTTTTGCGAGACCGACGAGCTCGAGATGCGTCTCCGCAGGCAGTAAGATGACGGCCTGTTGCATGGTAAGTATTACTTCGCAGCATGTTTGGAGTATCTTACTGACTGGTGCGAAATAGGTACCGAGGTCGGCGGTCGTTCCGGGGATGATCTTCTGATACCACTTGGGGTCCGCCTCACGAGCTCGACGCTCTTCATCGACAAGATGCTGCTCGTGTGGACCATGAGAGAAAATACCACGACGAGCCCGTTCCCATGCGACGTGCCTTTCGTCAAGTACATTACCGTCTTTGCACCCGATATCCTCAGCAAAGTTTGATCCCGAGAAGCTCTTGAATTGGTAGATGCGTGGGGTGTGCCGTACATGCTGATACGTCTTCCAGTAACCTTGCTCTACTGGTTGAGGCTCGGCTATAGAAACACCCGGTTGTTGACGAGAAATCCAAGCGTTGTATTGGCAGGTAGTTCCGGTGTACTCCATGACAACAGGAAGCACTTCGAATCCAGACTTAGGACACACTCTGCGAAGTTGGACAACGAGATCGGAGTCCATATCAGACATGCTCTGAGCCATAACCCACCTCTCGTAATCCTGGCGATTTCCGGGTGGATGGAGGTGATAGATCGCCTGTTGGTGCCGCAGACTACGCTTCTTGATACTATTCCGCCAGTAGTTCAAGACTTCAGTGAGCCGCTCACAAGCAGCCTCCGACGAAACACGGGCGGCATCGTGGGCCGTCTCGTCTGATTGACGTCGAACTTCAGGTTTGGGCGCGTTGGGGTGAGCGGACGTGTTGGACCCACAAGCCGCGTAAATGGCCTCGATTGCGGCGAACAATTCAGATCGCAGCCCGTCGCCTAACGGCGCAGAGGTGCCGTGCAAGACGCCGGGGCTTTCGCTGCGCTCTGGCTCCGGCTCTGGCTCTGACATGTCTATCTCGTCTGATGGCTGAATAAAGTTGATGCATTTGAGTGAGGTCGGCGTGCGTGGTGGGCGAGGGACTCGAATCTGCGAGTGCAGGGTAGAGGTTGGAAAAGGCAGTTGCACATAGCACGACGCGTTCGCGCGCGGGGAAGGGAGCTGGGAGCCACCCATTAACGGCTGCCCTGCATGGCATCTGTGCGGGTGTGGAGACCAGGTAGAGGTAAGGTACCTCAGCGACGGGGTGCCGAAGCTGAAGCGATCTGCCCCGAGATGTGTGACTTTGCATGTATCGGAAACGCATTTTCGATGAGCGTCAACTGGATATTTCTGTCAGGTATTTGTTGGTGTCAAATACATTGAGGAAAGAGACGAAAGGAAGATTTCGCAAACTCGGGCATGTGAATGCCATGCACTGGAAAAGATGGCCTCGTAATTTGCAAAGGTTATAGGTCTCATTTGATTCAATTGATCCTGCCTTGTAAGGAAACCTTGCTTACAATGCCGTTGTCTACAATATATCTTTTCTGTGGATTTGGGAATGTTTTCAGAGTTATCAGTATTGCAGAAGTAGTCTGGTACGCTGCACAGGAGTCAGCGGCCGATTCGGTTTGGGAAACCAACGCAATCTTTGTCCGTAGTTAAAAATCCATCTCAGAATCAGACTGTTTCATACATATGTTACGGAATTCTTCCTGGAATTGTAGACGGCGCGCTGAACAATGTAGTAGTCCTGCATTTTAGTGTTGTGGTGTCTGTATGATCGATGGGTTGAAAATGCTCTTCAACGTTAAATCCCTCGCAATCGCATGGGCCGTGCAACCAGCTAGCTGTTCGTCCCAAGTTTGTTGTCATCATCCCGCCAAACAAGGAAAAGCACAGGAAACGTGAGCGGCAAATGAATGCTTCAATGTCTTCCACCAGGGAAACGCCCTCTTTCATTTCTCATTTCAACTGCTCATAGTCCACACTGCGACACGCTTCTCCACAACCAACTCGAAAGAACCCAGAACCCCCAAAGAATAGCTAGAAAAAACAACCCTAGCATCACGAGAACCTGTCTTCTGACCTCGAAGGCGTCGTCAACTTCCATATGCATCAACTTCTTCTGTTTGCTGTGGTAATAGAAGTCGCCCTGCTCATCTTTGGGACTTGGCGTGGTCTGCTCCCTCATCTGAACACATTGGTAAGGTGAGCGCCGGTACACGATGCTATGTACCCAGCCGGGCATCCAGCCGCCGCCCCAATCATGGCCGCGATTTTGTGATCTCTCGAGGGTGTATCTGATGTCCACCCAAACAAGGGAAAGCAGGAATGAGACGAAGATGATTGGTGTCACAATTCCCTGGAATCGTGTGAGTTTCCGGGTCCACTCGAACACGGGATTTTGAGATTGAACGAGCAAGCGTTGTTGGGACTGACCTTGTAGATGGTCGACTGCTGAGTGGTGCCAGCATCACTGCCGCCCCTCGCGGTAGTGAGTTTGGTGGAGGTGGCTGATGACGACATTTTTCCGTCGTTGGACCCTGACACACTTTCAGAATAATGCTTCCTTCGCAGGTCGAGGCGGCAATTGACTTTCAATTCAAGCTGCTTGTAATTCAAGCTGCTTGCGAAGAACCTCAATAGTTTGTAATCGTTTTGGTATCGTTTACCAGGGAGTCGGGAAGGGGGAAAAGACGTCAACAACGACGGCGTGCGGAGATGAGATGAGTTAAATATTTTGGAGCCAAAGTCAGACCACACGCCGGCCGCTTCGGGGTTTTCGGTGCGGCCAGTCACCGTCTGCTATCCGCTGCCAATGCCGCTCGCTCTCGCTTCCCTGGACGGGCTAATTGTACTCGTTCCTGCCCGTATTGCCCTTCCAGTACGCCCTGTTTCACGCGTGCGCTGCGGACGGGACACGGGAGTGACGGAGTTCGCCCCACTTGGCGCAGTTGGAGATCAACAGGAGACCTGATGAGGTACCTTACGCCCTTTGACTCAGGTAGCTACCTACCTATCTGCCTGACATCACAGCCAGGTGAGCAGTAAGAGGCTGCGCTACGCCTGCGCAAAGCTTCGATGGGAAGACCGATTCGCGCAGACGCAAACCGAGAGCTTTTGTTGATCAGGGGCCCAGTGCGCAAGGCCTGGTTACATCAACAGGGCTGAGGTGCAGAGCCGACGCAACGCTAGCAACGCAAGCGATGCCGACGCTCGATTCTGGTACATTATCCAACTGCGTCGGCGATCGGCGGGCCTTGACGCCCAGCTCTGAAGCTTCCCTCTCGCCCTTTCCCCGAGACTTGGCCCCAGTGGACTCCCTCACGTGTATTACATATCTCGTGATCGTCATCTAAATATTTTCAGATGCTGTAAAGAAATCTATCGAGTGTTGTGGATATCAAGCACCAAAATGTCCGTGGCGCCAACGCGGGTCAAATCATCCATCACCAGAGCAATCTTCTTCTTCTCAACCATTGAGCTGACGGCAACCCAGCCCTCCTCGTCCAATGTGGTGATGGTCGGGGCACGCTTTCCAGGGGTGATCTGCTTGGCCTCGCCGAGACGTGACCTCTCGATGTTGTACTGGCAGAGGACGAACTTCTGAGCGGTGATGACACCACGGATACGGGCGGCGATGAGCTCGACGAGCTCAACGTTGGAGGGTGAGCGGGACTTGATGAGAACGGACTGGGAGTCGACGACGGTGTCGATTGCCTTGAGGCCAGCGGCTCTCATGGTCTCGCCAGACTCTGATATAAGTTCAGTTGCCGTGCTCAACTTGGAATAGACATTCACTACTCACCAACGAGATCGACAATGCCGTCAGCAACACCAAGTGCGCAAGCAGCCTCGACACTTCCGCTCAGCTCAATGATCTTGGTACGCAGCTTTCTCGGCGACGAGTTGCTGTTGCCGTCCGCATCAACTCCAAGCTCGAGCTTGGCGAAGTACTCCTCCGCGAGGTTGACAAAACTGGTACCGATCGTCTTACCAACCAAGTCCTGCGTCGTGGCATAAGCACCCTTCTCAGGGACCTGGACCTGCAGCTTGCAGGCGCCGAAACCAAGTTCCATGACCATCTCGCAACCCCCCGTGGGCTTCAGGTTGCCGTTATCGAGGTCGACCGAGGCTCGGCGAGACTTGTTGTACGAGATAATCCCGGCATCATGCTCCTTGACCTGGTCCCAACCGGTAATACCAAGATCGACGCGACCCTCGCCGACGAAGGTGGGGATATCGGCAGCGGGCAGAAAAATGAGGGCGATGGGGAGGTTCTTGACGAGAGCGATGTCGAGGCGGCTTTCACGGCGGAACTGGATGTCGGCACCCTCGAGCAGGTTCAGGGTAGCGGCATTGAGGCGGCCCTCTGTTGGAATAATATCAGTTCCGTGGCCGAAGGACGAGACACACTGAGCTGGATTGACTCACTCTTTGGCACTGCGAACAGCAGGCGGCCCTCTAGGCTTTCCTTTGCTATTAGCTTCTCCTTGAAGTGCGCCATTATGTTTCCGCAAGCGAAGGGGTAAGACCAACTGGTTGACCAAATCCATGGTTTGCTAGGTATGTATACGCTCGTCCACAGGTGGGATCAACGGTGGGGAGACGTGCCTCGAAGACGTGATGGGCTCGTGGATTGGGTGAGAACGTCGGGCGCGCAGGGATGGAGCACAACGTCGCAGTGAAGCCAATGATGCGACAAGATTCTGCAGCAGTTGGTCGTACAACGGAGGAAAGTCTACCGGCGGAGTTGTTGCTAATGGCGATGAAGCCAGGTAGGTAGGTGTCTTGGGGGAGGGAAAGCGAGCGAGTCCCGAGTCAATTGGTCAGAGCCGAAGTTGTCGAGGGTTAGAATGGAGGACGTCTCCGTGGGTCTGCGCGACTTTGTATCCTCTCCGCCTTTCTGTTCGTCGCGGAAGCTGTCCGGCAGGGTGGTTTCTGCGGTGAGTCAAAAACTCCAAGGACGCCAGCGGACGGAAATTTTGTGTGGGTTGGGCAGTCTGGTTAGCGTGCAGCAGCGCTAGTTCGTCACAACGCACCACTTACCACGCGGGCACGTTGGCCTATGTCGGAGCTCGACTGGCCGCGAAAGCGAGCCGTAGAGGTGCGACCCGAATGGATGGCGGGGCACGCCGTTGAACGCGGGGCAGTCCTGGGAGTATGCGGCGGCAGATGCCGGACGGGCAGCGGCCGGTTGGAAAGGTCACAGTCTGACGCATGGCCTGCGCGGCGTTGCCCTGAGGTATCTGGAGAGCAGAACCCAGAACCCGCAAGAGTGGGCCGCTTGAACCAGAAACTGAGAATACCATGTTCACTACCTTAATGGTGATCTGCGAATACTGAAAGCAATTGTGCGTGCTGTGGGAGAGGCAACTAACTTGAGACTATCGACGATCAACGTGCTGACGAGATTGAACTGAAATGTAACCCGTGTATGATAACCAATCCCCGGTTAAGCCAGCTCGGACTGTTTGGCAGCTTATATGAGCTTCCTTCAGTTTTTCGATTTGAAGAGCGAGAGCTAGCTCTGGGCAATGGGGATCCAGTAACACTCGTCTTGTGTCCCAACGATCGCCCAAAAAAACATGGCATTCCTGACCGGTGCCAAAATAAGGGACATTCCAAAGGACAAAGCCGCCACGTGCTCGTTGCTGCTGTTGTTGCAACCGAGACACGCCCGCAGCGTTGCAGTTAAGAAGTTGTTTTTGTCGACATTCTAAATCCTGGACACGGAATATGAGACAGAAGACATAATAAGTTATTGGCTTTGCTGCCTTGTATCAAACAACAGTTGCTAAACTTCTAGTGCCTTTTTGCCACCCAGCTATGTTTAGCTATAAGGGGGTAGTAATACTTTCTGATATGAATCTAACTTATTCTATATATTCTACTATATATAATATACTTTATGTAATATCTATGAAGCTATTATTACTTCTTATATTTTAATATTTATAAAAAGTATTATTAATTTTAGTAACTTTATAAAAAAACCTTTTATATCTCTAAAAAGTTAATATAGAAGATTCTTAATAATAAGATTAATTTAATAACTTACTATAACTTACTTTTACTTCTATAAGCCTTTTTATTATTTTTTAAAGTAAGTAAAATATTAATATTTATAAAAAGTATTATTTATAGAGCTTAAATTATTAACATAAAAGAAACTATTTTTAAGTTTTAAATTTAAAATAAGCTAGAGATATATATTATTTAATTTATTAATAATATACTATTTAAAATATCCTAAGAAAATATAAAATAATATAATAGTAAGTTATATTTTTATTTATAAAGCTTAAAATAATATTTATTATTTAAAGTTCTATAAAATTAAGTTTAAAAAGATATATAAAATATCTAAAATAATGTTTGTTCTTTATAATAATAACCTTTATTAATAATGAAAGAAGTGCTTGAAGTACTTAAGAATTTAAGAATTTAAGAATTTAATTAATAAGCTTTTATATAAATTAATATAATAATTATTACTCTTAAAGTTAAGAATAATTAGTAAGATAGTAAAAAAAGAACTTAATAAGTATATATATATATAGAGTATTAAGAAAGCTAGCTTAGTAGCGTGAAGTTTCCTAAAATATATACTTATAAAATATAATAATATATAACTCTTAAAGGACGGGTGGCTAAGCTCAATACCCTGTGCTGAGGCAATAGTTGTTGGCTCTCGTCTCGATTATATCTAATGCATGTTATTAGCGCCTCGAGTGACATCAGGAACTCGATTTCGCTGATTGGACACGCGGCGCGAACAGGTCACGGAGCTTTCCAGGGCATTCGAGGCGTCCCTATGTCCAGGTAAGAGCTTCCTGTGAGCATCAGAAATCCGACAGACTCACATTTGCAAACATTCTGCATTTATGGTTTTTGGGAAATACACGTCGGAAAAGCTGGTGGCAGGGAGACATGGTATGGCGATGTAGGGAGATACCTTACACGAGGTGACTTACATGAGACATAAGCCTTACCGTCTGTACTTTCGTTATCCACCTGTGGCAGGATTCCTGTGCTCCCTTCGCATCATTATTTGTGATAAATGTAGCACCTCAGTATTATAATGTATTTCCGAGCAGCCACGCAGCATTTGTCCTGACTGAGGCTTTCCGTACGTACCACCAATGTTCACCCGCTCTCTCTCTTTATCCTCGCTACAGTATTGCCCGTTCGCAGTGTCAGGTCCCTATCCCCAGTCCCAACCTGCCAATTCAGTAGGTCCTCGTCGGACAGCGATACGCAGTGCCTAATCATTACATGATCCCACCTGCCACAGCCGCCCAGAGTTGGTGCTCTCCAACAAGTGACAGCCCAGACCAATTCAATCTCGTATCGCAAATACTCCCTTGCGCATATCTACTTCCACAAGACCTGGTCAAATTTCCTCCCCCAGACACGCTACAGCGCACATCAGGCTCCATATTATTCAATCGCCAGGCCCACCAGAGCTTCCTCAGCTTTCTTACCAACCCTCTCCCTTGGCTCTGCACCTGCCGTTGCACGTCGACCCCAGGACGACACAAAATACCACACCAGCAAGAAAGCCTACATCCCTGGCAGCTCTTTTTTCCAGACAGGCACTGCGCAATTGTGGGCATGACGCGCGCGCGCCGCCTGGTCCTGACATCCGCAGCGGCCGCGACAGCCCCCCGGGATCTACTTTAAAGTCACTGGCCCACCTGGCCTTTCCCCATCCCCCGGGGACCTTCAAATGGACCACACTTCGAGCTCAAGAACGTCCTCGCATGATTCCTCTCGTCATCCTCCTTCACTCGACGACTCGGGCGGCAAATCGACGCCCATTAGAACACCTTCGCGCTCATCTTCCAGCGTCGGAAACGGTAGAAACAGCGACGAGCTTGATGACGTCTCCAAGCTGCGCAGACCACCACGAGCACATCGAAAGGAGAGAATCACAACCGGATCTCGTGGAACATCCCATCGATTGAACGACGAAGACAACGACGACGGCGACGACGGCGACGGCGAAGACAAAGACAGTGACAACGCTGAGGACGACCCTGAGGACGACGCTCTCGTATTAGAGCAAGACCCCGCCGAGATGTCGAGTTGGTCGGGGCAACCCTCCATCCGGGGAAGCTCCGAGGCCATGCGGATGATTCTCTTGACTTTCAATACACTTGGTATCACGTATGTTGCGCCTTGATTCCCGCAATTGGTACTATTGCCATGCTGACATGACCCCGGACCACAGGTTTACATGGGGAATCGAGATGACATGTGTGTCCCTGTACCGTCAATTACACACATGCTCGGGTGCTGACTTAAGGCGACAGATTGCACGCCGTATCTCCTCAATCTCGGCCTCTCGAAGAGTAATACATCGCTGGTTTGGGTCGCAGGCCCTCTTTCTGGTCTGGTAGTGCAGCCCATTGTTGGAGCTATCGCAGACGAGTCCAAGTCGAAATGGGGCCGTCGAAGACCTTTCATAGTATTGGGAGCGATTATTACCTCGGTTGCTCTGATGATACTGGGCTTTACTAAAGAGATTGTGGGATTATTCATATCGGAAAAGGAAACTGCTCGGATATTCACCATTGTTCTGGCCATCTTAGCGATCTATGTTGTGGACTTCGCTATCAACGCTGGTAAGTTGAGCATGACCTCGGGCACTTGGTTTGCATGCCAACTGACCCAACATAAGTCATGTCTTGTGCGCGAAGCTTGATCGTCGACACTTTGCCAATTGAGAAGCAGCAGACTGGCGCTGCCTGGTGTGAGTGGTTGAGCCGTCCGTTCACGTGTGCTTCCTAACCTATCCCTCAGCTAGCAGAATGTCGGCCATTGGCCATATGCTGGGCTACGCTGCAGGAGCCGTAGACTTGGTCGGCATCTTTGGGTCATGGCTGGGCGACTCGCAGTTCCAAATTCTCACAGTCATCGCCACTTTCATGATGGTCTCCTCATCTGCCGTCACATGCTGGGCTGTTCAGGAACGAGTTCTTGTATCAACGAGACAAGATCCGCGCCACGGCGTCGGAAGGTTCAAGGTCTTTCGCCAGATCTGGTCGACCCTACTGCACCTGCCACCAAGAATCCAGGCCATCTGCTGGGCTCAGTTTTGGTCCTGGATCGGATGGTTTCCTTTCTTGTTCTACAGCACCACATGGGTCGGCGAGACCTACTTCCGCTACGACGCTCCTGCAGACAACAACAAAGGTTCCAGCGACGCGCTTGGGGATATTGGCCGCATTGGAAGCATGGCTTTAGTCATTTACTCCACGATAACCTTCATAGGCGCATGGCTGCTTCCTCTTGTCGTCAAATCACCGGACGACGACAATTTCACAGCCCGGCCGCCGCAGAGCATCGCCCCGCTTTTGGAGAAGTTGGGCAAGAAAAAGCCCGACCTCATGACAGCCTGGATATTCGGTCATCTTTCCTTCGCCGCCGCCATGTCCCTGGCGCCCTTCGCAACGAGTTTTCGCTTTGCAACCTTCCTCGTAGCCGCGTGTGGCTTCTCGTGGACCATCGCCATGTGGGCTCCTTCTGCATTCCTTGGTGTTGAGGTCAACAAACTTAGCGGAGCCCGCGAAGGCCACGGCGCAGCGTACCGCCGGCTATCTGACGCCTCCAACATCGAACTTCCGACACTTGGTCAGGACCAGCCGCTGCACCTCGAACACGGTCCTGAAGAAAACCCGCAGGCTTCATCGTCTACGGGAGAACTGTCTGGTATCTACTTTGGCATTCTCAACATTTACACCACGCTGCCTCAATTCATCGGCACCTTTATCAGCTCCATTGTCTTCTCGATCCTAGAACCTGGCAAGAGCCCCGAGCTCTCGGATGCGCCCGAGGAAGAGCATCACAACACGGATGGTCCCAACGCGATTGCTGTTTGCCTCTTCATTGGAGCCATGTGTGCCGTCGTCGCCGCGTTCGCAACCCGGAAGTTGAAGTATCTCTAAGCCAATCTGGGC
Source organism: Colletotrichum neosansevieriae (assembly GCA_036785495.1). Lineage (NCBI taxonomy): Eukaryota > Fungi > Ascomycota > Sordariomycetes > Glomerellales > Glomerellaceae > Colletotrichum > Colletotrichum neosansevieriae. The sequence continues at coordinate 32,110 of JAVHLV010000068.1, read as the reverse complement.
GGGCGAACGGAAGTAAATGCTGTAAATCTAGCGGGTGCATGGGACGGCGTTTCGGAAGAGGTTTTGTTTCGGCTTATAGTGTGTAGGCTGTGAAGAATGTTGTAGGGCTCGGTCGGTCTACGGAGTTGAGGCTGGGTATGTTTCTGGGCCATGTTTGATCACAGCGGGGTCGTGCTGGATGTAGGAGCGCATCTTCATTGCAAATACTTCCTGATCATGATGACCTTCTGTCTTAACGCTGTTTGTATTGAGGTACTCTCGACGGAGTATGCTCTCGAATTCATATTTACAAGCCCGCTTCGCTGGGTTCCGCTTGAGGCCATGATCGTGGTAAATCATATGGCGACGCTGCCCAAGGGTATCTCAGATGTCTCATCGCACCGATGCGTGGCCCCGCCCTCTTTTTGTCCTGGCAGCATCGCATCGCGTCGTCGAATAGGGTTAAGCGCGTCGGCAGTGTTGTTCTTCTTTACCAGTCGTCATCTCCCACCAACCAAGGCTTCTACTTTTCCTTCTCGTTCTCGGCCTCGGAGACCTTCTCCCACTCGTCTTCAGTGCTCACGCTCGACTCCTCGTTCTTATTCTCGGATGCAGCATCCACCCGACGCCTCAGCTCCGACGCCTGCTTCTGCTCCTCCGTCTCGACCTGGCTGCTTCCTCCGATAGGCTTGGAGACCCTCTTCTTACGACCGGCCGACGCCGCCGCACCCTCGACTTCGGTGTCGCTATCATCCGTGGGCCCGGCGGGCGCGGCCTCCTTGGCAGCATCGGAGAGACGCTTCTTCTCTGCCTCCTCTGCGGCATGTTTGGCTAATTCGCGGGCGAACCAATTAATACTGAACCACAGCCCAACGGAGATGACGGAGAGCACGAAAAAGTGAATGCTGTGAGTGAAAACGAGGAGGATGAAGAGGAGGGTTTGTAGAGCGGCGAAGGTTGCGTTGGTAGCTAGCAAAAGGGTAGGTGTCGTGCCGGGTGTGAAGATGGACTCCCAGAGTTCAACCACGAAGTTCGCCATGATTGGGTGTTGTTGTCGGTCGGTGATCTGCTATCGGAAAGCAAATCGTCCTCTCCTTCGGTTTGGTTGGGTTCACCGGCCGATCTTCGTGGCCAGTGGTGGAAATAGATGCTTTCGAAATAAGCCCGAGTTGGGCGCGTCTCGATCGGAGGAATGGATTCCGCTGGGTTGCGACGACGATGTCTGTGTTGGAGGCACGCGAGCGCTCCCTTTGAGTCGTGATGGGATGATGTGAGGACCGTTGTTTCGTAGTTAGACGGTGAAGTCAAGGCGGTAAGAGCGCATAATAAATAGCGGGTTTTCCGGACGACTGTACTCACTGCCCCGAGCCGGGGAAGGTGCAATCACGCAGGTTGGGTAGGTTGGGTGTGGTGTGGAGGAGAGGGGTCCGGTGGTCTGGGAAAAGAGGTGCCGCACCTTCCAGGCAGACAACGCAAATGGCGGGGAGAGGCAGGCGTTACTTTATGTAAGGTATGGAAAGTAGCCACACGTCTCGGCAGGAACATCAACAATAACAACACGTAAAGCATTTGATGGACAAGACACGGTAGAAAATCACACTGCATTTTCTACAACATGGACAGAAACGGAGTTAGTCAATCAGTCGGTGCCTTGATGGTGAACACATGGCACCCGGGAAAGGAGACGGTGGCCTCGCGATGCCTGGTTCATTAGCAACAGCCAGGAGAACGCAACGCGCCAAACACAAGTGCTCTTTATGGTATCATACGAAGGCCTGTTAGGCAGGCAGGAAGTATGCCGTCAACCATTTCGCAGCGTCTTCGGCTGGGACAAAAAGACTTGCTCTGCAACGTAACACACGCTGTGAACCAGCCAAGACAAGTCAGTCGCAGGGCCACCCGCGCCGGAATGACCCCTCCATGTGCTGAAAACGTCACCGTTGCGGCCCATTTCATGGTGTCGTGACCTCTCGTACACAATGCTTTGAGTTGAGCCGATTCGAGGCGCCGGACCTGCTGACCAATAACCCGTGTAAGCCGAAAGTAGTTGCAAAAAGGCGTTCGGGATTCCGGATGTCGTCGATTGCCATTTGATTTTTCTTTCTTTCACTCGCCTTGACCGACCGTACGTTGCTCTTCCTTGCTTGACTTTCGTCATTCTTTTGAACACCACCTTGTCTGCCAAGTGCTCTGCTGAACAGGAGGCATCCGAGTCATCGCACTGGGGCATGGGCGATAACCTCCCCGGATAAGAGGTCTCAATCGCCGAGGCGGACAAGGGATCAGGGGAAGAGCAGCCAACACAGGCGCCCTGACTCCCGCTGAGCATCAGCTCCGGGCGTCTGCGAAAAAGTGCAGCGGAGAGAGCTTCTGCCGCCGGTGTCAACTGAAGATCGATGGCACGCAGATCATGCAAAAAGCTTAATTCTCCTCTCGGAATCGGAGCTACCGTAGTAGAGTGGGGGTTGCGCAAACGGCCGGGCTTCTGCGATCGAGGCCTCGGACAATTGGACATCAAGGCGGATCGTGGAGAGCTGCAGTGAGCTGAATATGCTGGGCTGAGGTGTGAGGCAGATGCATAGTCGAGCTGAGTTTCTTGAGCTGAGATGGCTGGGAGCAGGGCGCGCTGCTATCAGCGTCCTCGCCTTTAAGGTAACCAACCATACTGACACCTGTGATCGAGACAAGCATGTTGGAGAGGGGTCGAGGGATCGAGGGATCTTCTAGGATTTGTTGGTGCTGAAGGTGCTTGCGGTCCATCATCCTGGCCCAGAACGGGTTGAGATGCCAGATCTGAATATCAACTGCGAAGCCTTGTATCCATGTCTGTTGACCCTCCATCTCTCTTCTGGATTTTTGTACATGTAGGTGCATTTAATCTATCTCACTCGCAGCACGCGTGGCCGGCCTGTCTTTTGTAAAGCAAACCGGCGGGGAAAAAAAGGCCTACCTTGGACATTTGCCCTGCCCGCGGGCCACCTCTCTCAAACAGGAGCTGGAGCTCCTATCCCACCGCAATGTCGCCAAACACGGTACTTCGTCAGGTGGCCTCCCCGGCGTCAAACACCACTGGTTGAAGCAAATTCCGGGGTACCTGTCGCCCTGGTAAAGTATCTGGGTAAGGTAGGTAGGCAGGCAGGACCTGGAGCTGCGGGACCTGGATAATTGTGGGTCTTTGGCGAATGAACCCCTCCCTTTACCTCTCCACAGGGATTAAATACGTTAGCGTCGTCCCATGCTAACTGATTCAGGTATGATATTCAGAAGTCACCCTTCACTTGCCTAACAAGTAGTGTTTACAGACGACATCATGTGGCAAAATGTTTCCAAAATTCAGAGCCCTATATATGTTCCTCCTACCTAATATTCTATAGGCGGAACGTGCTCTAAAAAAACATCAGCCATTGTGGGCCAAAGTAATACGCTAGGTAAGGTAAGGTATGTTTTTAATCCTTGTGGAGGTGTACCTCGCCTACCCGTCCGGTCGCACTTGTTGACCATTCGAACCTACCTTTCCTGGCTGGCTGCGAAGGAACTTGCTTGCCTCACCATTCGACAAGTACCTGAAGTCGGAGGTTAAAAAAAATTCATCACTTTGGAGGTGCGGTCAGCTCAAGGGAGGTACGTACTACGACATATCTGGGGAAACAGTGACCAGCACGTCGTCCAGTCATCTTAGCGCGAACAAAGGCTGGGAACTTGTCGACCACCAACGACATCAACCAACCAACGCTTTACCATCAGTACCGCCGCCTCCTCCTCACCGAAGAGCCGCAATTTTATCACCACCACCTCCATGCCATGTCCTTCAGACAATGGTATGATTGGCTCTGACTTACCATCGTTTGCGGCTTCGGCATAATTCAACCTTCATTGACAAAGGACTAGCCCTCCCTGGTCTTCTTTGACAGTGGTTTTGCATTCAATTCTCTATCGCGTACTCTTTGATCCAGCACCTGCCTAGCCTCACGAACGCGCTTCCTGCTCCAGATCTTCGACGACTGACGAACACGACATTCCATAATCTATCGTAGGCTCCCATATACGAAAACACCTTTCAACCTCCCCAGCTCCTGCCACTCGAAGTGAACAGGAGAGTGGCTTCTTCTCATCGCCCAAATCGATACTCTCCGCAACAGCATGCGCTGAGCCCTCACGTCACCATGGCTCCGACCCTGCAAACAACCGACACCACCGCCCATCAATTCGCCCAGTCGCATCCGAACCAACATGTTGTGCCAATACAAGATGGCACCTACGGGAACCAGGCGACTGTGGTTGATGAGGGTGATGTTGGTGAAGATCCATCTGCCGTCATGTGCAAGCTTATGAAAGGCAAGGACAAGGAATGGGACGCCGTCGCATCCACCAAATCGTCAGGCAGGCGGCTCACGCTGCTCGAGCTGCCGGTAGACATCTTGCGGTTGATTATGAAGGAGGCAAGTCCGATTCGATGCTGCTGCTCTGCTGCATCCGATTGATTAATGCGCTTCTAGGTCACCCACACGAATGACCTTACCTCCCTCGCTCTGACGAATTCAAACCTCCACAGCCTTGCGATTCCACACATCTACTCTAGGTTCGACATAGTATGGCCCGATGCCACCCAGATGAACACATCCGACAGCAAAAGCGTTGATGCCCTCACATATGGCCTCTCCACGATTTGCCTCGGCAGCTCCTTTGCCCACCGAACGCGCAAGATGCTACAACCCACATACAACATGGCAAAAACCCTTCCTTTCAAGCGGAGGCCAAAGAACGACTACGCCAAATACACCAGGAAGTTCTCGTTGGGTAACGGCCCTACCGACTGGGTCGCAGAGTACATGATATCCAAGGAAAGTGGCAAGATGCTTGGTACGCTGGTGGCGCTGGCAATCGAGGAGATGGTCAACTTGGAGACCTTCGTTTGGGATATGCCCACGGGGGTTCTCTCTGACATTTTCATGGCACTTGCCTCGATTCCGGAGCACAGTCCCAACGGGGAATCGAAGCTGGAGAAGGTCTGGGTTAGGTGGCACGACAACTACGAGGGCACATCATCGTCATCGTCGTCGAGCCCGCCTCCTCCGCCCCATCCAGCAGCATCCGGCGGTAACAACATGACCGCTATTGGCTACTTGATCCCCTCTGGTGCTCACCCCGTCCCGCGGCCCGCATTACCGTATGCTGAAACCCGGGTCGAGTTCCCTACCTTCTGCGTCCTGCCCCCTCTGAAGAGTCTCACGGTATTGGATATCGACGAACTGGCCTACCTGGACGAAATGGCAATGGTGATCGAAAGGTCCAGAGATGTTCTCCAGGAATTGCGCGTTGGCATATCATCGAAAGCCGTACACAAGGACTTTGTTCAGCCCTGGGACGGACCCGACCTGCACCAGATAGATCGGGATGCCCGATGGCCTGGCGAAAGCTCTATTGGGGACAGGAGACTGGGCGGGGTCCTGGGAGTATTGGTCGGTCGAATATATGATATCAGGAGAAAGGCAAGCTCGAGAGCCAGAGAAAAGACGCCGGTGTCGTCCGTCCCGACGGTGCAGCCAACGGGTCACCCGGGTATCGATGCGAATGCTGCGGAGACGTCACTTACTCCGTACCCCGTCGAGCTCGCAGATGCAGACCATGACCAAGACGGTGCGGCGGACGATATTACTGAGGTCGGATCGGAGCACCAGGGCATGGACACTGCCGAGGGTGCCGCGACGGCAGACATGGTGCAAAACCAAGATTTCTCATCCATGCAATATAGTGACAACCGACTAGGCTCATCTCCTGTCGACAAGACGACGGAGAGATCGTCCAGGTCTCTCCGAAAGAGGTTGGATGGCAAACTGAAACTGCGTACACTTGAGCTCGAGCGGGTCAATCTGTCGATCCAGGTCTGCATCCAAGCGTTTGACTGGACAGTCTTAACGAACATTACCATTCTAGACTGCGTACAGAGTGAGCACCTCTGGAAGGGTTTACGGCGACAATTTGCACCGACCTCAGCTTCGAGGCTGGGTTCTCATTCAGCAAGTTCCCACAAGCAGCCCATGGACTACCATCTATGCCTCAAGAGCATACACACCAACACCGTCTCCACTGCTCTCATAAGTTTTCTCAGAGACACCTTGGCGCCCAACAGCTTGGAGGTGCTGTTTCTGCAAGATCGTCGACGAGTGAGCCCTCAACCAGTTCTCATTGAGCAAGTTTTCAAGGGGGTCATCAAGAAACATCGATCGAGCTTGCAAAGGGTGCTACTTGACAGCTCAGATCGGCAGCATGCCAACGCGCCGTCAGACAGCAATCGCTGGCGCAATTGGTTGCTAACGACAGAGATGCTGCTATACATGACGAGCGGTCGCATGTCGAGGCTGAGAGAGCTCGCCGTCTCTCTTCACTACAAAGATTGGGTAAGTGTAACTTTTAGCTACCAGAAAGCGAAGAGCGTCGATCTGGATGGGACCACGCTAACTATGGGAATAGCATACATTTCTCCAACGCCTACCCAATGTTCCGCATCTACGGTCGTTGAATCTGCAACACATTGCCGACCACGTTGTCGGCACCTTTGAGCCACGAGAATTGGCGTTGCAGATGGTTGACATCATCACTCTGCGCCCAGAGATACAGTTGTGCTACGTGGGCATTTCCACAAAATGCTTCGAGATATTAGAGAGCAAACCGGCGGATGAGAGCAACGTCTCCATTGCCAGCGTCACAGTTGACCAAGGTGTCATGGCACACGATTCTGGAGTCGATGACGAAGACGATGAAGATGATAACGGAGGAACAGACGAAGAAACGGCAAGCCAGGAAGACGAAGAGACCTCGGAAGAGGAGGACGATGACGATGATACCCCAGCGAGTGCAGTAGACGCGGACGACACGCAGTCAGAAGCATCTGCCACGCAAGACTCAGACGACGAATCACTGCGAGATACTGATCCTGGCGCCTCGCGGCCGCGCCTTCGACTCCGCGAGATTCTCTTCTACGACGATAAGGTCGCAATTTTCAAGGCTCGACACGGGAGACTGTAGTCAGGCGTACCGCAAGTGGCTCGGTTGTGTGGTGAGCTGAAAGACGAGCGATAGAACGGAGAAGGAGCATCAGGAATTGGAGGCCAATATCATTAAGCTTGCATACACAGCGGCAGCGACATGCAGCGGCAGCTACATGTGCTAGACGATATGGATAATTCTCTCCCGACATCGTCCTTCAGCATGGTTTTTTTTATACGCCTCTTTTTTTGAAGGGCCTAGCTAGGTTTTCTCAACTGATATCCCCCCTTGTTGTTGACTCAACTTCTGGAACTTTGCGTGCGTTCGGTAAAGTGATACCAACTCCCCCTTCTTAGTCTACCTACTTGGGCTACCGTTCCCACAGTGGAACAGTTACATCCGTCGAAAGAAAGGAACGAAGGGAGCTTTTTTGCCAGAAATGTCGAGTATGATCTTGCTATACAAACGATGGAGTTGAGATTCTACTGATTCTATGACACCGGTCATCACAATAAGTCCCTTAAACTTCTGAAGAGTTTCCGAACACGTGAAGCGTCCGTCTCACGAGACGGAGGAAATATTACCCTGAAGGCTTACATATCATTCAAGCAGAACCCCAGTCTTGTCCCTGTAGCTGAGAGGAGTGAGATCGAGGAGAAGTCGTCCGTTTGCTTGGTCACCTCTATTGAGAGGTCGAAAGAGGTCGAAGGAAAAAACACCAAACATACATATTGAGACTAACTTGATAAAGTTCAGCAAAAGCACCTTGCCTCGGGCCCAATACAATCGCTGGACATCATTCGTAATGTTCTTTATCTTGCCCTTCTGTCTGACTAGAGCAGGGACATTCCACCCTCTACCTCTACATTATCAGAACTCGTCATGAATCACTCGACCATGACTACCGACATGTGTGCGGTTCCGGCCACGAAGGCAGCGTATCCTTTGCGCTCCAAAGCCTACGGAGTGGGCACACCCAAGTGTGCAGCAGCTTCATTAGAACAAATGATTTAACCCGTTTACCAGATGTCCGGATTTAGTCCTTGTCGCATTTATCCCGTGTGGCACAATAAATCGACAAGTCTCAACCTCAACACTTCCTCCACAACGACGCAAGGATCTGGCTGGAGCCGGGAATCCCCTATGCCGAGAATTCACTTCGCAGGAAACAATTCCTGATCGGACCTGAAGACTCGCTATTGAGTTGCCCGCCATAAGGCGCAATCCGCGGGACCGGCTACAGACTTTCCCCCCGCCGCGAGACCAAATCCCCCGGTTTGTCTCCTAACATCCCACCCCCCTTCGGTCGGTCATCACTATCAGGTTTTATGAGCTCCATTCCCACGATCCTTTTTGTCATAGATTCTGGATTTTAAAGATCCCATTGGCTTCGGCAAGGCGTGAGTGGTTAGTGGTGTATGACAGACATTCCGGAAGCTCTGGGCGTCTCCACGAAGCTGTACATCACAAGCTGCACGTAGGTTGGTCCATGGATATGTGACATGTGATGCTGCGAAGCAACTGTGACTTGAACGTACATGATCAGGGTCGATTTAGCAGCACATAGCCCATGCGCCGACCTTGCCGCTCAATCAGCGTCGGCAAGATGCTAAATGAGCATTGCGGATATCCCAACTCTTTCTTCCAGCAGTCCTGAGATACAGATCACCTTTCTACGTAGATGATTGAAAATTGATATGACTCTATCACGAGATTTTCTCTGTGAGAGACACGTCCATCGCAAGTCACTTAAGTTGTTGGCGGCAGGTTGGATTCCGGCGAGCCGGCCTTAAACTTCCTCGCCAGTACCAAAGGGGAATTGGTTTTCCCTTCTTGGCGTATCTATGAATCTACAATCAGTATTTTCCCCACAATCTATAGATCCTTAGTTCCTAGATCAGGGGCCGTTTCAAACACGGCATAACCCTTATGGTGGCATGACAGCTGAAGCTGAGGTGCATATCGCGAAGCTTGATCGGGATATCATCACCGATTTGAGCAAGTTAAGACTCAGGAACTACCGAATCTAGGGGGTGCTGGGGACGACATGTGATCAACAGCATTCCCTGTGCTCCCAGTTGAGCACGGCAATTCGGGAACCCAAAACCGCTGTCAATTGGCCCAAACATTAAATCAAACCAGTTCATCTCATCAAGCACAAGCAGAGAGCAGCAAATGATCCGAATGGATCGCGAACTCCAAACCGCACGTAGATCGATATCACAAGAATCCCCTAGACATATTTGACGGGCCGAAGCATAATCTAATCCCCTCATCCCCCATTTGAACTTTAGATCTCTAAAAATAATGTATGACACGTTGAGCCTCACGCACCAGGAAAAAGAAAAGGGGGGGTGAGGAAAAGGGAAAAACAAACCGCCGTGAGTCTGATGAAGCATGTGACTCTGCTTCATTGTATACAGCTAAAATTGCCCCTAGGATACTTGGAAAGGACCCTTTCCGGCCGTCGTCGATGATGCCTTGCGACCACAAGGCCGACTATCCCACCCGCCCCCCTTTCGACCGCCAGCCCAAAAATCCGCAGCCAGTAATTCCATGATAAAAGATGGGATAGCTTTTCCGCAGCTCAAGCGTCTAATATCCTTCCACGATAGCCTTTGGCGCCCGAGATTGGCGCGTTACTGGCGGGGGAAGCCTCGTCAGCGCCTGCATCTGCCCTGGACGAACGAATGAGCTCTTGAGAGGCTTGCCCCAGATACATGTGATTGCCCGGGACTTCTCCTGGTCATCTTGAGCTTGGCCGTTCGTGCGTCCTGTCGGCAGAGTAGATGCCAAAGGCTACGGACGGCGGGAAGATATGAGATGTCCGCCCGTCCGTGGGCCTAGACTCATCCGTTCAATATCTGCTGCCTTTCGGGGGCCACATCACGCGCTTTTAATCTTCTCTGTCTCGAGAGCGTCTGTCGTCGTTGGTCTGACTTGACGGAGAAAATTTTTCTCGTCAACATTCGCACCGGCAGCTTCGAAACGCTCCTATGGAAGCTTACCCGCGTGAAGCTGGAAAGTCGTGCAATCATCGTGAAAACATCATCGCGAATCCCTCGGTAAAAGTAAGAATAGAGCTGCTGCGACTGGACAGCAGGTATGGTATGAATTAGAGCCTTGGTGCTGCTCGTGCCCCATGGTTTTTTCTTTTTTTTTTCTTTTGGGATTTTGGTTGCAACGTACAGTAGATACAACACCTTCGGGGGAAGGTTGCTCGTGCCCTGGTTGTCTGCCATCTGCCGATATTGTGAGCTATCTCTGTCCCGATCAAGGTCATCAGAGAGCTTTGGGAAGTTTACCTGGCTCTCAAAGTGATGCAAGATCGCAGATCGTCAAAGCAGACGTCCGGCAGTCCAAAAACAACATCATTTCGGAGAATAAATCGAGGCGCTTCGTAAGAGGGCCAAGCAACCATATCTCTCCGTCTCAATTGGCCTTCCTTCAATGATTCGAAGCAGCCATCATCGCTTCTGTACTCATGACGTCCTTCATCGCTTTTACCATTGCCCTTCCGGCTTGAGATATCCAGTCAAAGCGTCAAGGTTTTGGTCGGCATCACTCCCTTACTCATAACTGGAGAACTTTTTGTTTCTCAGCTCGCCTCTCCCTGCCAACTCTCCATTGTGGCCCACGGCGGACAGTTCTCATCAATTGTTTTCGTACCGCGAATTTCGTGATTCCCATCTTCCACTGTCTATCTTGCCTTTCCATCAGTCCGCCCCCAAAAGTGGAAAGAAGAAAAAAGAAAACTTATCTGATGAACGGCAAGGAGCTATGGCACCCGGCGGCAACTTAATCATCACCAGTCACGAAAGTCTCCTGAGCTTCTGAACCCCTGGACCCCTGAACCATGAACTTCCGCGGTATCTGTCAAGTAACAACTCACACGCCACCACAACAGCATACACACACACACACGCACGCACGCACACGCACACACTTCATAGCGTTACGGACCGCTCAGTCGATGAAGCTAATCACAGGGGACCGTTAGGATTTGTGATTTCCCGCACGTCAAGAGACGCATGTCACCTCCGACCCTCGAAAAGTTACATGTCCGAATCGATCTATCCCAGCCTTTCCCACCCTGAACAGAAGAGGATGAGAAAGAACATCGCAGACCTGCATACTAGCCGTTTCGCCTCCATGCGCGAAAGGGCAGGCAAAGAGCCCTCAGCGTCGAGCTCTGTCTCTCTCGCTCTCTCTGTATGTGCAGCGCTTGTGCTGTTTAATCGTGTACATGGTGTGGACATATCCAGACCAGCCGGTACGACTTTGGGAACGACTTTCGTACCGCTTAATTTAAGCGCGTGTGTTGGCGGGAGTAAAAGAAGCGTTGGAAGGCAACGTCGGCAGGCAATAGGGGAGCAGAACTTCCCCGTTGCCACCTCAATGTCGCCGCCGGTCAATGTCCGTTTCCATTCCAACAGTTCCAAAGCAATTTATCATGTTACATAGACATTAAACACGGCCTGATATGAGAGGCGTGGGATTTTGACATGGCCGGAACTCACCACGCAAAGTCTTACACGCCCCCTTCTACTCTTTCCCCTCATCCTGCCTGCTGCTTGCAGCTATACCCGTTGCCGGCCGTCGGTTGTTTTGTGCGTATGCGTCAAGCAAACGTACATGATGTACGCATTTTTAGGGTTCCCATTTCAATGACCTCCTTGGTCTGTCCCTCCGGCCTATCTCGACGCGAGATGTTCCGCCGATCCCCGGGCCAGTGAAAAACTGGGGGACGGGATAGTAGTAGGCAGACGTGATAGTTCAGCGAAACGAACAAGCATCATACCGTAACGATGGTAGCGAAAGGAACTGTGGCATGGAACTACAAAATCACGATGGCGTGGCATCCCGAGGAAATCTCAACGCCTTGCTAGAGGCAGGCTGTATACCCCCATCACACTCCCACACATAGCTTCTTCTACCTTCTCAAGCTTGCCGGGGCTCAAGGCCGAAGAAGGAAGCCTGAAGATTGGCAAGGCGAAAAGGGGTTAGGAGGCATATGGAACAGCCACAGTGACAGGTACAGGTACGGACATCCCAGTGATAAGCCATGACTGGTTGAGCTTTTCCCTGGCGCTGAAGGAGCAGGAAGACAGGGGCCAGCACGCAGAAAAATTCAAACCCAAGTCGATGGAAAGGAGTTGAACGGGAGGATTTGACCCTTGTCATCGTTGGAGAGGGGTAGCCTGGACTGTATTGGGATAGGACAGCAGACAGGGCAGGGTAGGGCAGGGCAAGTCGAGAACGACAACGGGATTGGGGGTGTATTGGGAGGTGACGGGAGAGGACCCCTCCATTGCCATTCCCCATTCCCTTTTGAATCCAAGATGTTGAAGATGGGACGGGGGTGTTGATATGGCCACTGGCATGTGGAAGTTATACCGAGATAGTTTCTTGGAGACAATTTTCTTCAAGGACTTTGGGGCTGCAGTTAGGGGAGAGGGGGTGGGGTAGGTCATTACCATCAGAGGAAATGATGTTGACGATGAGAGAACGGCCCAGACAACACCATGAAGACAGGCTGACGGCCACGCACAGGAAAATCCCTTCTGATAGACATCGAGGGGGATAAAGCGGAGTGAGGCCGCCAGGTCCCTCTTTACATTACAAGGAAGCCGGCCGAGCAGCGCAGCACCGATGGGGAGATGAAAAACAAGGCCCTGGTATCCTCGCAGCGGACGGACAGTACCAAATCCCTTGGGATGCGGTATTTGATATTTCAGTGAGGCTAGAACCAGGGCATCGTAAGTATTCTTGCTAAAGAAGGTTCTTCTCGAGAAGTCGCCGCCGACGCCGCTCTTTGGGGGGGGGGGGGGGGTACACAGCGACGGGACTGCGTGAAGGCAGCAGCACTGTGGACAAAATGAAGCGGGCATCCAGCGTGGTTCATGACAGTTGCTGCGGCCGTTGATTACCCCTACCCACGTGAATCCTTCCTACATCTTCGCCCACTTCGCAAGTGGGAACACTTACTCTACAAGGACACGAGCGTGCCGGTCTCGAACACCGCAACTCCGCTCCTGTTCGAGTCAAGAGAAGGGGTGTTTCGGACCCAGGTCCGTTCTAACAGGAGCTTTTCGGAGGTCGACAGCGTGGCCATGACTCCTTCTTTCCGATACGGCGATACCGTCAGTTGCACCTATGGGTTCGCGATACCCTGCTTGAGGCCCCCTCTCTATCGAATCCTTCGTAAAATAATATCTTCAGTCTCCATACCAGCCCCCTAGAATCCACACCAACGGGTTCGGATGACGCCTTCATCGGGTGGACGTTGAGCATATTGTCGTAAAGCCGAGGAGGACGAGAGAAGCCAAACCACGCCGCTGCGCTGGTAATCGAGATGATGTGGGTTCCAAAATAGAAGCAAAAGTAATTCTGCAGCCTAGAATCTGTCATTGCCCAGCGTCCGGACGACGTGTGGTGGTTGGTCCGTGTGGCCGATGGGATCGGCCTCCCTGTGCGGGCCCTCGCCTTATTGCCGCCGGAGCCTCAGCCACAGCTCTGGGGAGGATCACCCGCATCCCCCGCTCAAGCCACGTCCGCAAACTCAAGACAGAGGAGAGTGAGACTTTGGCCTGGTCGGACTGGGCTGGGGTGAGAAAGAGGGCGAGACAGACACATACACACACACAAGGCTGACTTGCGTAGTGACAGGCGCTATTCGTGCTTGATCACCCACATACAACCCTCTCACCATCGTCTGTTGTTGCGATCGTCTCGTTATCTTAGTTTGTCTCGTTCCCTTGAATCGTCTCGGTCCTGAGCGACGCATGCTTCATTTACGTGGTTTGAAATCCGATGCCTTGTCTGAAGGCTGTGAATACAAAACTTTGAGATCGGATCTTCGCCGCTAGTCTCTCAGACGTCGCCCCTTCTTAGTTGAGACATGCCAGTCGTAGACCATCATCAGCCACGATGCATGAATCTTATAGCCTTACGAACCGTGCGCCTTACCAACTCCCCGCGCGGATGTATGTAAGTCATGCTCGAGGTCCGAAAACCTACGTTAAACCCAACTGCTCCGACTTTCGCTGACGGGCCTGAGTCGAGTCGGCCAGCAACCGCGGGGTTGATCATCCAAGTCCGACCGTGCGATGGGTGACAAAACTGTTGGTCTCGAGTGTCTCATCTGGGTCGTATGCCCTGGATATGCAACTGTAACTTTTCCTGACTGTCTTGTTTGCCACGGATCATGGAATGTTCTCTCGTGTTGCAGGGGTAGACTTAGCTCGCGCATCTTGACCCTCACGTATCTCGATCCCTCAGCTTTGGCTGGGAGCGGCATGGAAGCTTGCTGAGCTGGCTCAGCGAAAAGGTCGGTGCCATGCTCTCACTTGCCGAGGCTCCTCTTCCTGTGTTGGCCAAGCTGAGTATTCTTCCGCAGAATATCTGCATTACGCCCACCTATGGTGATTGACCGTGTGCAACTAGTGGCTTGGATGTCGAGGCGGACTAAATGCGCCATTCGAGACGGTATATCCCCCCTAGCTTGATCGCCGTTTATTTCAGGAGGGGGCGTGTTTGTGGCATCTCATGGTCACGCTCCCCGCAGGGCGTCGGCGGCGAGACGTTGAATCCTCCCGATGAGCCAATTCATCCATGCGCACATGAACCTCATCAAAGGCGGCGGGATTTGTTGCACCGTTACAATATTCTACGGGTAGAACGATCCAGTTCGTCGTTGCAGTGCTTGGCAGGCCTGAAAGACCGAAACGATCCTACCAATTATCGTTCGTAGCCACCCCGCAAGTATAACAGTCATCGCGTACTCGACATGGGACTCTCCTGAATTTCTCGGCAGCAAGAGCCGCTCACTATCACACACATTGACCAAATGGACACTTCGGATGCACCCTATCGCAGAGTGAGTTTTTGCCGGTGGGCGGCAGGGCCACTGAATGTGATAGTAATAGCCCTTGGCCACTTCGAAGAGGCAGATGACGGACTGCCCTCAGGGCACACTTTCGGACGCACTGCAGCAAGCTGAGGTCTCTCATTTGTCGGGGTATAGTGAGACGCAAGTGGTCCGTTTGAGAGCCAGCTGGGCGGGCAGCAGCAGACTGTTTTGGAATCCGACGCTGCATGTCAGACTTTGGACCGCATCCAAGACGCAGTGTAGGCCGGTTCCTCTCTCATAGGGCTGGGAGGAATAGTTGGGGGTGGTAGCGGAAGGATTCTAAGTGTGCTGTCCAATGGGTAACATGTGTGACTGCAAGAGAAGTTGCCGCCGCAGGTGTATCCGTAGTAGCTATGTCGGTGGGCTTGCTGTATCATACAGAGACTTGTCTGATTTGATCATTGCTGAGGTAAGAGAGAAGCCCTCGATAACCATGACAGAAGGGTGGAAGAAAAGAACGAGGCACATGGCGTCCAGAGACCGGCCTCTGCTGGTGGTGGCTCAACTCAGGACAATCCAACAATAGGACGTAACCATCAAGGAGGACACGATGCCACTTCATAACAGGGTCGTTCAGGGAGGCAGTTTCATAAAAAAAAAAGGGACGTTGTGGTGTCAACCTCTACCCACGCCTCTTTTGTGCATATTCCTTCCTTTCCGCGAATCGGCAGCAAAGGTACCGGAATTTCACGGGCTGAAGTGCATGCGGAAAGGGAGCAAAAAAAAAAGTAAGTAAAACCATCTTCAGTCATGCAGCCAGCCGTGTGTGATGTGACACAGCATCTTTCAAGCCCAGCCCTAAACATCTAATTGCCCTACAAGGCCAGTGGTCAGGTCCATTGGCAGATGCTTTCATTTATGGGGTGTGGTCGCCCAGCTGCAATGTAAGGCCCCTTTTGCCATCTGGCCTAGAGGCACCAGCAGCCTGGGACCATGTCTGTCCGTTGTGCACGAAGTCGCATTTCTTCTAATCGGCTGAAAGATCAGAAGAGCGCCCACAGCCCAAGTTCAGGGCGTCCGTGTGGTATCGCAATACCTTTGGTGTCGACAGCAGGGCGCGCCCAGCTCACGATTAGGGACCTGCAATTTGCCGGTAGCCGTTTTTGTTATTGCTAAACCGTGCCTCTCATCAAAGTCGAAGTTTACTGGAGCGCTGTCGAATCGGAGAGTTGAATGGCCGCTCGGCGACTTTTTGCTATGGATCACAGAGAAAGAAACCTGGGGTAGCGGACATGGTCCGGATCTGCATGGAAACAGATTAGTTCGGCGAGAGGTTTGTTCTGTTCGGTGTTTGGGGGTCGTAGTCTGACGAGTGAAAATCTCGGCCCCATCAAGATTGTCCGGATGCAGTTGAAAAAGGGCAATTTAAACGTCGGTCGATGTTGGCATTTGGGCGATGTACGCGTGAAGGGGTTGGTTGGTTTGTGGGGATGAGACCAGCACTCAGACTCCATATGCGGTGCGAGGTTATGCAGCGCATGCAAAGAGTCGGTGAGGCTAACAATTACAGAGCCGTCAGCCACGAACTTCCCCAAAGATTGTTGGAGAGTCTCAGCCACTTTTGCGGCTGCGGCATCTCGTGGAGCGCTCGGTGCTGTCTGTTGTAGAAGTATGCCGTATGTCGTGTGAGGGAGTACGCGGAGCAAAATCACCCGTACCATAGTAGGCAAGAGAGACCCCAAAAACGTGAAAGTGTCTCCAGAGTGAGACTTTGAGAAAGCGAATACCACTGACCCAGCCTATGGCGACGGCAGCCTTGCAACGCCCGTATACTACGAGAAACATCATTGCCCAGCGTTTAATAGGTGCTCTGATTCGACGCAAGACTGGCGACAATAGCACTGTCGGTGATACGTTGACTAGCGCAGTCGCCATCAAGCTTGTCCTCATTGATCAGTTTACGGCTGATGGTACGGCTTGTCGTCGGACCTAGGACGCATTATTTCGTCCGACCGTATTGTTGGACGAGTCCCGAACTCTCGGAGCTTACACCTGGCCCGTGGCCTGAGCCCAGACAGTCCTGGTCCAGCAAGTCTCCATTTTGATGGGCAATCACCAACGTGGCAACCATTGTTGCCAGACAAGGGTATCGCCGACACGCTTAACTGCCCGTGCCGCTGTGGGTACTGCGCACTCGGTCCATCGTTGTCGTTACTCTCTTTCTTGGTAACCTTTATGCCCGAAAAGAGCGGGGTCTTTTCCACGCCGAATGATGAATGACGACTCTCTCTCGTGTCCCGGATCGGGTTTTCGCCGCGAACCAAGTCCAGCAGCAGCTGATAACAATCATGCCGCAAGTAGCTGCTCCTTTTTGAAGCCGACAATCCACTTCTTATATTTAGCTCCAGAAGTGACACCGTTGCCCTCAATCCGGCCCTCTTTGTCCAAGTCGGGGATATCAACCGCTTGTCCTGCTTGTTCTAGGGGTCTGGTATGGCATTTTGGTTGCATTTTCAAAGTGGCCCCTTTGAGTCGACCCATGGACTCCAAATGAAGCCTCGTTACGCAACACGGCATCTCGAGATGCTGTCAGCAGGGGGGGAAAAGGCAATGTCAATGGTTGATTTAGTGTTAAATCGTGCACAGCGCTTAATGAGTCTTGCACCTCGCGTTTCTCTGACCATCCAAATCCCGTGGAGTAAAAGCTGACTCGACCAGATCTTCTTGTGGTCGAATTCATTTGCGTAAAGTGAAGGCTCATCTGAAGTGGGCACGCTATCCCTGTAGGGAAAGTCGTATATCTAGCCACAGAATTGGCGCCGTTGATTTTCGATCGTCCCGCCTGTGCATTCCCATCTGCACTCGTCTCACATAATCAGGGACAGCCTGATGTAGGGAGGTGCCAGGGAAACAGCGACAGTCGTGTAAAAACATCAGAAGTCTAAATGTTGGATGACCCTCCTTGGCCGGAGTGGGAAAACGACGTGCGCTTTTGCTGGGAAACACAGACCAGGGAACCTAGCACTTGGGTGCACACGTCGCATTGAGAGTTTCGGCGGCTCAGATGCACAGAATTGTGTCGCAGTCTCAATCTTCCCCCAATGTTGTTCTAATCTCATGTGTGAGAGGCTTCTGTAAATCAGAACGAGTTCTTTTGATCCTGCACGGTTTTGTTAGTTTTACGACGTTGTCGGATCATCGGTTCCAGCTCAAGGTGACCGTTGTGCAGCCTCATGCTGCCGGAGAGTTCACATGCTCAATTCGTATGACTACGCCGTGAGTATGTCGCTCACAGGACGCAACGTCCCAAATCAGCCCTCATATGCCTTTCGTTGGCCCTGTTTCGTCGATTCTATCACCGTCAGCAAGGCCAGCAAACATGACAGGCTTCTTGGTCATCAATCGGAAAGCCATCGAGCGTTTTAGCTTCTGTCGTAACAGATATCGCGATCCGCCACCGTATGCTTGGCTTCGTCTGGTTCGCTAGCGGCGGCCACCTGCTTCAGGCCCTAGACCATTCGGTGGTTGACACAGTCGCATACGCGGCTAGACCGTTGTTGTTATTGTTGCACCTGTAGACAGGCGGGAATATGACAATTGGCTTGAATAGACGCCCATTGTTCACACCCTTAGTTGCTCTTCCCAGACAAGCGATGCGATGACATGGACCGGTCTGTTCGTCGATTGTGAGTGTGTGTGTGTGTGTGTGTTCGAAGTTACCGGATATAGCGGTCACCCATCAGGAAATTCGGATGGAGGTGAACAAGGACACTCTGGATTAGTCCGTCCCAACCCCAAAGTCTAAGCCTTGTGGATCTCTTAGGCCATTCTGACAGGGTCTTTCCTGGCCAGTTTGGGTGGTGAGCTGCATCGTTGGTGGTCGGTGTTTGGGTGCTATCTGGTTGAGGAGACGGGCAGCCGAGTGTAGTCGGCGCTGGCCACGTCCCTGAGCCGGGACCTCATTTGAGTCTGCGCCCGTCCTCGGAGGGTGTCTTGGGGCGTCATTCTGGGCGGGCTGGGTGCGACGATCGCACTCTACGTCTCGAGGCAGCAGTGAAATGCGCCCTTAAGTCCGACGTGCTCTAGTACTCCCGTCTAATTTAGAACGTGCAACGCTTTCGGTACGCCAGGGCACAGGTGGTGCTGGTGCAGCAGGTCAGATGAGATTCGAACGCACCAGAAGCTATCAGCACGTTGGAGGCAGGATTGTAGCGTGGAGCAGGCCACCGAGAGAGAGGCTTGAAACGATGAAGGCCAGTGTGGGCTCCCGACAATTGCGACGCCGAGGGCGTGGCACTAGGCAGAAAAAGGACCTCCCCCACACACAGCATTGGGATGACCGCTGGGTCTTGATGATGGCGGAACTTCTATTTGTGATGATTGTGTGTCGAACGGTTCCAATATCACCTCGAAAGCTAGTCGGAGGATGTTGTACGATGCGACGTGCCGCACTATAGTAGTGAGAGATTTGACGTATGTGCCGCTATGCAGTTGCGGTCTGCTGACGGGTTGACCCCTAATAGTCAATAGTCTTCTAAGTCGAAGGATGTTGCCATTAACTCAGTGAACGACAGGTTCGCCGGCGACGAGCAGCAATTCTAACACTCCACAAATTGGAGGCGGACTTACTGCCTGAAGTAGCACCCAAGCCAAGTGAGCGAATGGGACTTTTGTTGGCTGCTGAGCGGGAGAAGGAGAGCGGCATATGACGAACGCCCGCGGTTCACGCCACACCAGGGACGCTGTGTGAGCCCTATCCGTTGTTCAACGTGAAATGGGGAATCTTATTATGATGCCTCTAGCACTAGGGTGGCAAAGATGCGGCAAGCCTTTGGGTGTAATGTCTGGGCCTCATAGCTCCGTAGACTGATGGCGTCGAGCTAAGTTGCCGTCGGCGGCGCTATGTGATGGTAGTCGATCGGGAAGACACCTAGGTGACCGACGGGAATTCCTGGGGATTACCGGGTAAGGCAAGGAAGCCAGCCGTTGTGGGTGGCCGGGGAGCGGTAGCGGCAGCGTTTGCGGGACGAGACAGAGGAGTAAGGCTGGCGAGCTGAAGCGGCAGGGTTGACGAGCTGCAGGAGGATGAAGCGCGACCAAACAAGGAAGGTGGAATAAAGGTTGCCTGATCTGTAGTCGGAAGAAGGTATGCAGGCGATGCCAAGGTTGATGGAGAATGGAATCATTGGAATGGTTGTGGTGATGGAGCTTGAAGCCTCACGATGGCAGTGCTGGAGAAGAACGCTTTGCCTTTAGAAGAGCGATGCGCGCAGCAAGACCCCTCCCAGTGGAGAGAGAAGCTCTCCTGCCGTGTGAAACATTGACCACCGCACCTCAACGATTTGCTCTACCTACCTCACACTGAAGGCAGGTGGGTCAAGGCGAGAATGGACCAGTAAGAAATTAGAAGCACCAAGTATCACCAGATTGACACTGGATCAGATTAATTCATTCACCTTTCTTACCTAACTTTGCCTTATCCCCGCCATCGCGCTTCGAAATACCACGATAATTTAGGGGACCCTGATCGAGCAAATGCAACGGCCTCCCGTAGCAGATTTGGGGAAATTGACTACGGCGATGGCACGCGTGCATTGGGCAGTGCTGCAAGCCTTCGGCCCCTACGCCCTACAGCCACCAACACGCACAAGCTGCACATCAAGCGCTGATATAAGCGGATGGGACAGATTTGGGCAGCACGGGTGCCCTTGGTAACGAAAGTCAACTCTCGTCTTGTAGTATTCTTGGAAAGCGCTCGGATGAAATACAGACTGACACAATGCCTTATACCCGGTGGACAGATCATATCAGCAATTAAATGCAAAAAAAAAAAAAAAAAAAAAAAAAATGGATGAGAGGAACAAACCACAGTGCCTAGAACGTGTCAAGGAACACCCTTCAGAGAAAAACAAGCTGAACTTGTAAACCGGAGAGCGCAAACACCACATTGTCGTCATTGCCGCACGGAACAGTCATTCCGGTACACATCATCGCTCAGCTCGATGACTCTTCCCTTACCTGTACAGTCCGAACCAAAGCATAGCCAGCACAGCTTCGGTGCGTGTCCGTAACAGTAAGAGCTAGAAAAGCCAAACGAGGCTCAATGCCGTTGCTCGTCTAGACGTTTCTGGAACAAGGTGAAGGAGCGCATCAATAACGTCTGCTGCGTACGGTCATCTTACTGCCTCCGGTCATATACGGACATGATCTACCCAGAAAAAAGGTGCAAACCAGCAGATGGAAGTTTACAGTGTGGCGTATCGAAAGGTTATTGATGCTGATGGACACTACCAGATCTTCCAGCGCGGGAAAGCAAGCCTCTTCCCTGCGGCCACCCACCAGCTGTTCCCACCGCGTGCAGTGTTGCTTATTTTGCCGCCTGAGGGACTTTCAGGCGTATACTTGACGAGTTCACGCAGTATTGTGCTGGTCTAGAAAGAAAAGTGAGCAGATGGAGGCCCGGGGCGGCGGACGAGTGGTGGAAGGATGCCATCAACCCAAGTAAGTAGGGGGAAAAGCCCAACTTGCAAGTGTGAAGACCATCACTAGCACTAGAAGAAAGCCTAGCGCACATCGCGCACCCACTGCGGCTACCCTGGCGCAGACATCTCACACGTTCGAGCAAAGGTTGGTTGGTCGTCTTTGCCGCAGCGTTGGCAGCCAGTCATCGGACCATAGAAAAGCTGGGTTGGCCCTGCCTACGTCCCGTACCGTACCGTTATTGTATCGCCTCTGGCGATCAAGTATCTCGGACTCGGACAGAGTGAAAACATTTGGAAACCGTCCTCAGTGGGGTTCTTTAGAAGCTGGACGGGCCTTTTGTGAGCACCTGTCTTCGGCCAGAGTCACATACCATGGTATCTGACAGATAGTCAGACAGTGGGGTAAGGACTACCTTGCGTTGGAGCCGCTGACCTCTCTGCCAGGGTCCAAAGTGAGAGTCCGTATCCATACGCAGTACAGAACATTCGGGGCAAGGCCGTTGCTGCCCATCGTATCTCTGGTTCTCAAGCTGTCCCTAGTGCTCTCTTACCTCATCTTGCGGTGGCTCGTTCGTGCCTCAATAAAACACGTACCGCTACGTACCTCTTCCATCTGGCTACCTAAGGTAGGTAGACCGGAATGCGGCCAGTACGTATCCAGACCTGTTCTTCCGACTGTATGCTTTCCCCACTTCTTACTGACGACAAATGACGGCTTTCTTTCCTTTTTTTTTCCCCCTTCGTTTTTTCCTCATGCTCGCGCGCTCTCCACTACCACACCAACTCGAGGAGAAGCCACAAGCATCACAAGCCTAGGCAGGGATCCCGATCCTTTCTTACTATGTAATCCCTCTTTCGGGGGTGTTTGGCGTACCTCCTGCTCAACTTTTGGCCCGCACTCGCTTGTCTGTCACTCGTGGTCGCAGTCTGCTGGCCGTCCCAGGCACAGGGCAATCTCTCAACTGGACGCCGTTCTGCAACCCGATGGAGACGGGCGGTTCCTAGCTCGTTCGATTCAACCCTTTTTCGCCCTTCCTGTCCTTCCATTGCCTTGCCAGGCATCCTGTTCTGCTGCAATTCTGCAGGCCTTGCTGGCTTCCGCTTCCTTCGTCCCTAATTCGAACCCCCGTTGGTCTTGGCTCTTTCCCGAGCCGCCGTCGACAGCATCTCTTCCTTTTTCTCATCAAGGACTGGCACGGATACCAGGGGAAGACACGATGCTCTTCAGTCGAATGTTCTGCATCGGTCCTTTCCGCCCAGCTGACATTGCCGTGGTTGCGGCCAAGAGTTCAGGCGAGCCACAAAAAGAAAACACAATTAATAATGATTTGGAGAGCATCATTACGCACAGCAATGCCGTCGGACCAACATGCATCATGTCTCTGCCCTGGCCAGTGCCGGGCTAGGTTTGCTACGCCAAACCGCCGTCCCGACGTACTGGCTCCCGGCTCATCTCTGCCCGGCGCCTGGGGTCCAGCGGCGTCGAGTCTCTCGTCTGGTTCTGGTCCTGTACTCTGTACAGAGTCAAGCTAAGGTACTTAGCTGGGACAAATGAACAAGCAGCTGAAGGACACAATAGCGTGCTGGCACATGGACCCTCTGTTGTTGTAGCCATCTTGTCACGCACACCCCGTTCAGCTCGAGCCTGGAACCCCATCTTTTCGTCTAGAGTCTGTCAAATGTCTGTCTGCTTATCGGATTTACTCTCTCCATCTGGTCTCTACTTTGCTTCTCTCAGGCTCCGAAGGTCTGGTCCGGTATTCTCTTTCGCCTCTGCCTGGCCGAGTGCTCGAAAACTAGTATCCGTACGGCCCTGGTCCCCGTCGACGTCGAAACAGCTGCCCCAATAGGGAATAAGGTCATTGAATTATCTATTGTTCGATCACAGACCAGCAGTAAGGGTAAAAGGGCCCCGTACCGCTGGACACTACGACGTTAGCCTGATCAGTGACCCGCCCGCGCCCTGTAACAAGAGTGGTGGTGTGCACCATCTGTACCCGGCAACGAGTCCAGAGTTCAGGTCCCAGTGGCCCGTCTCCGTCTCTTGGTGCGGCCAGCCATGGCTCGAGCGATGTCATGTTGCCATTGCTCTCCTCTTCCCTTGCTCTCCTCTTCCCTTGCTCTCCTCTTCCCTTGCTAAGGTACCAGGTAAGGTATCTCACTTTGCCTTAGCCGAGTGCGCTGTACTTCGTACCTGGGACCTTTCGCAGTAAGGTGCCTTCCGCAGTAGTTCCTGCCCTGGACCGAAGTGCGCTAGCCATAGCCCTGTAGCCCATCCCCAAGCAGGGTCCCAGGCCATTGAGGATACCGACAAGGGCGTTCATACCTTTTGCTGCCAATGCTTTCGCAGGAAATGCTGGAGCCTATCGATCCCTTCCCCGTCCCCGCCACAGCCCCCTTGTCGTTCTTCACTTTTGCTAAGGTATCGCTAGCTGGACTGTAGTTGTACGCTGTGCAGTACCCTAGTCAGCCCATTATCCCCTCTCCAGGAGGAGACCGACTTCACTCCCACAGTCCTGGGCCCTGAGGTGAGGTAAGGTATTCAGTCAGGTATTGCATCTCACCCTCATGGCTCCAGCTCATCACGCACGCACACACACCTCTCGCTCTTGGTATGTACGCCGCACACACACACACACACATACACACACACACCCCATGCCTTCTCTCTCTCTATTGCCATCTCCGCCTCTCTCTCTCACGCTCTCATCCGCTTTTACATACACACCCATCACTCCAGGCCTACATTTTATCCCACCCCCCTTCTCTTCGACCGTTGGGACCACACCCCCATCCTCACACGCTGGTCTGGTGCTGGTACCTTTCTTCTCCATCCTGGTCACCATAATCCCATCTCTCTCTGCTTTCTCAAACCCCTGCCACCGTCTGGGCCTTCCTCCTTGTAGAGTAGCTTGTCTCTTTGAACATGCCCTCCGCCTGTTGCTTCTGGTTGCTGCTTCTGCATGGGCGGAGGGTACGTCAACAGCCCAAGTGGTCGGGATCTAAGAACTCCACTACATCTCTTCACTGCCCACTTGCCATTTATAAGACTGTGCCCGCTCCTGGACTTGTGAGGCTGAGATCTTAACCTTCTGATGATATCCAAGTATAGCATCCGTGATCTCTGAACTGAAAGCCTCCACCCGGCCAGCAAGCAATCCTTCCTTCTCCAGATTTCAAAACTTGGGTGCCTGATTTACATCGGTCTGTTATAAGTCATACAGCCTCACCAAACATCGTCACCGGCTCTATTACATCAACACATACAACAGTACGCGGCGCTTGGACAGATACACATATACCCAGCAACAGCATCAACAATCTCACCGGCCTCGACTTTCACCTCCTCGTCCGTATGTGTCATCCAGAGTTTCTACCTAGTCGTCCTTCTTCTTTATCAATGGCTTCCAGTTATTCCGAGCAGGGTTGCGAGAACTCTTACTCACTTCCACCCAGATCCCGAGCAGGAAGCCGTATATCAGCCACCGCTGCTCAGTTCGCCAGCATACAGCTCGTCGATTCCCCCAGAACCTTACCGATAGAGTCGAGCCCCTCCATCAGGTCCGAGGCACTCCACTCCTCCGGCTATATCAGTCCTAACCCGCCCAACTCGGCCACCTTCCTGTCGAACTCAACCTCACAGGAATACTCACCTTTTCCCCTCCTCCCACCCGACATCTTGAATGCAGAGTGGAACGACAATCAAGTTCATCAACACACTTCGGACTCGACGCCTCTAGTCAGAGTAGAACCAGCCCAGGACTACTCTCACCACCCATCGTCCTCGCCACTACCAATTGGAGCAAGCATGAGGTGCGCTCCCGGCCTTGTACCAAGTTGATATTACCTTGTCTAACACATTTCTCTTTCAGCACTGTTGCTATTCCATTTGACCCCACGTTCAACATGGGAAGCCGATCAGCATTCACCTGGCCTGGTAAATCCGTCCTGCCTTCCGCATATCCCTCGTACGTGCCTCTGACATACTTGACAAAAGGCCTCGACAACAGCGAACCAAGCGGGACCCTCCTCGGCCACAACCTCGCATCACTCGGCCCCTCGGACGCCAGCCTCACGCCACCCAGCGGATCCAGATCAGTAACAGCGAGCCCGCCGCGAGGGACTTTGACGCCCGAGCAGCGGGAATTGAAGAAGCAGAGGGACCAGGCACGCCGGGACTCCAAGGCTTCGCAGCGTGTGAGAAGAGCTGATAGCCATTCCTACGTTCACTCGCCCCCTCTCTCACTGCCGGACGTCTCTAGTACTATGGGCGTTCCCGTTTACACAACCGCGCCGGCCTCTATCTCCCTTCTCGCCGAGCCCACAACCACCATGAGTAACTCATCATACCTCCCCTCTTACAGCCCGCCTCTATCAGACCATGGATACCAAAGCGGCTACCCATCCATGGCCCCGGCCTACAGCATGGGCTCTATCGACTACTCCAACCAGTTTCAGCCCTCGCACTATGGGTATGTGTGTCCTCTCCCAGACCAGCAACCAACAACCGAAAGGGAACTTTGGTGCAGCATGGCTCAGGGAAGAGAAATAAGAATAAGCTAACAGACCGCCTCAGCACCCGGACCCCAATGCCAGTCAGCCAAGACCCGATGATGTACGGCGTACCGCCCATGGGCCACGGGGCTGGACATGATCAGGGAGGACACGTAAGGGTGGTTCAAAGCCGACCCAAGCCCCAATGCTGGGAACACGGTTGCAACGGCAGGCAGTTCTCGACCTTTAGCAACCTTCTCAGACACCAACGCGAAAAGTCGGGCCAAGCAGCCAAAGCGACCTGCCCCAACTGCGGGGCCGAATTCACGAGGACCACAGCGAGGAACGGTCACCTCCTCCACGACAAGTGCAAGCAGCGCCGCAACACATGAGACCTGGCTCTTGTTTGTCATTCGTTTGTTGGAACTACCATACCGACCGCCCGAAACCTTTCGACGTGAGGGCCCGGCATGACTCTCTGTTGGCACTTGAATGCGAGATGAGGGGGAAGGCCCATTACCCCTGGCCTCGTGACAACCAACAACGTACGAAAACGACCAACAACGCACTGGTTGAAATTTATCTTCTTGTCGTTTACCATTCTAACTGTACATCCTAGGGAAAAGAGAAGGAAAAAGGGGATTCTTCTTTGAGAGAGGGGAAGACCGGCGAAGGGGCTTGTTTTGAACCAAAAACTTGATTTTTAGAGCGCGAACGATGCGGCATGTCCTCTCACCTCTCGTGGTGTGTGCGTGCCGAACTCACTTGGGAAGAATTTTCTGTTTATGTTGCTCCCGCTTTGGACTTTTATTTTATTTTATGCGGAGAAAGGAGGGCATTCTTGGAATCTTTCTGCAGCAGCAACTGCTGACAGCAGCAGCACTTCCCACCACAACAAACGACACGCGGCATGAATAAATGCAGGCCACACCTTTTTTTTTTTTCTCTTCTTCTCTTCTTGACCTTTCATACTTCAGATATACCCTTTCCTTTGCGATTTCTCCCTTATCAATAAGATGAGGGGGGAAAAACGCGATATTCTCGAAACCCTATGTTGTCGTTTTACATATGGCTATTGGACATAGTACGTTGCACAATTTGTGGACATATTCCTTCTGCCTCGAGGGCATCAGATCAAATGAAGTTCAAATGAGTTCTACTACTACCTACACGCTACTTGTGCATACGTGCCGAACGTCATCGGAGTTCCTACCCATGTGCTCCGCAAAGCAAATGCGACCCTGACCATGTCGACTCACTTTGATCCTTGCTGATTTTTTGTTTTGGTTTTTTCCCTCGGGAAGGGAGGGGGGGAAACGACCTACAACCAAATCCTGCAGCCTGTTGGCTGGTCTACTCTACGAAGATGTCTCGTCTCGGGCTTGTCGCCCCCAAAGGGTTGGTGCCAACAAGGCTAGGGTCCCCTTGAGAGGGACAACAGTGTCACAACTGGACGGGGGAAGGAAGGGGGAAGAAGGAATTTGGAAATTCAACTTTGAAGTGGCCCCGACAGGACCCGAGTTCGAACTGAACAAACCGACCGACCGACCCTTGTTCTACGAGCGGCCGCGCAGAAATTACGGATACCAATTTTTTTTTTTTGTAACAAAGGGAACAATAAGCATTTCTGGATTTCTGGGAAGGATTACGAGATGGGGCCTCCCCCGATACGGCACGGAAATGGGGACCGGAACCTGCGCGTCTGCTTACTGCATGGTCAAGTCCCGGCGGAGAAGAAGAGCACACTATTCAGCGAAAGATGATTCGGAACGATTCACACGACGCGCTTTGCTTCTTTCATCCGATGTTCGATACTGTAGGATCTTTTGTCGACTCGTTCAATTTGGAGATACGACGGGTTGTGGTGGTGGGCGGAGAAACGAGTGGAGGAGGGACGGACGGACGAGTCTTGGGGCATCATGGGGGGCCTGCTATGTTCATGGGGGGCGCCCAGGGGTACGATTGGATGCTACATGGGCGCGCGCGCTGCCCGCCAAGCGAGCCGTGGCCCGGGGCGGTTCCCGGTGATGTCAAGATCAGTCGAGCGGAGTTTGAGGAGAGGGTTAGCTGTGTTTAAACCCGGGCCAGCTGGGAACTTCCATCCTGGGAATGGCAATACCAAGAGGCTGGCGAGACTCGAAATTATACCATTTTTTATACCATTTTTTATACCATTTTTTTTTTGTTTGGGGGGGGGGGGGGCTTTCAGTGATAGATGACTGTGCGACTTGTCTGGCTGCCGCAACGTGCGCAACATCTTTGAACCGCCTCCCGCGTGTCTCTTGCGGCCATCGCAGCTCAATAAGTTCGTGCCGGAGCCGGTGCTGGACTGAGACGGCGCCGGGCCAGGATCGACGGGTGCTTTTGAGCAATTATCTACAGACGCCTAGGTACTAAACGACACCTTTCATGACTAGGTGACGGGGCGTTGAGGCTCGTTTGCACGACTCGCGACGCAACGGTCCGGTGAACTAGGCTGGGAAAAAGGGCCCCATAACGGGAGATGTCGTCGTCGTCCTTTCCCCGTTTCCCGGGGTCGATACAGCTGCCTGCCGTGGAACCATTGCAAAAGCCGTGAGGTCGAAAGATGGTTTACCGAGTCTGCGGATCGACGGGCGTAAGATCGGCGGGCGGGCGCGCGCGCGCGTGCTGTCTGTCTGCACAGAGGCGATGTGTAAAGCGGACAAGCAGATTGGGTGATGATTGAGTTTTCAACAACCTTTTTGTCCCATTAATTCCATCCTAATTTCCCGGATCGCATCATGACTGAGACCAAAAAGCAACTAACAGGATGGCATAATAATCTTCAATCTGCTCATTTACATCCATTTCGGGGTTAGCGAGACAGAAGAGTCTGAAGCTTTCAAGGGAGAAGACAGAGAGAGCCACAGAGACAGTCACAGAGAGAGAAGGAGGTAGAAGGATGCAGTTGCCCGACACAGGTCATGACGACTTGCATCTTCACATCTTAGAAAAGCACGGAAGAGGGGCCATAGACTCAACCCAAGCCTCTTCTGTCGACACTAGTCCCGGCGGGCAATTGAAGACCCGCCTCCCGTCGCAACGGACCTAGACCCGACCTGGGCCTGTCTCTGGACCCGGACTGGAAACCTGGAACACGGGCTCTCTAGGACTCGCCGCAGGTAACCCAGTTTCAGTTGAGGCAACAGACTTGCTGTGTTTGCACATGGAGTTGCGTTGTGTTTTCGCTGCTGCTGCTTCTGCTGGTGGTGGTGTCCCCAATGTTTGCCCAACAAGAGTCTCCATGGACGAGTATGCTTGCTGCTCAACTCACTTCGTTGTTGTCAGCGTTCAGCTATAGTCAGCAGAGATGAGGGGAATATGACCAGGAGGTACGTACCTGGCAGCAAGGTACACTGATGGAGCGAGCTGCATGCAGGCGAAGAAGCACCCCCCGCCAATCCCACCTCTCCCCCGTCCGACACAGCCGCGATGGAAATAGGACGGGTCCTAATTTCTAGGGGCATTCTGAGGTTGCCATGCCCCCGAACGATAGCCCAAGGCCGCCGGTTCCGCGTTCTTGTTTCCCCGATGGCTACCTTACTCCAGTATATGAACGTAATTGGGTTCCGGGATGATGGGTGTGCTAAGAGACATGCCTCTGTTTAGGCATCGAAATAAAGATCGAATCAGAGACGCAGCGTATCATCATCATTTCCTCGTGGAACGCTGAGGTGAACCAACGTTGCTTTTTCGGAGAGAGATTTGGCCCTTGGAACGGGCCGCCTGGGCGAGAAGGATGAAGCGGGCGTGCGGCGGACTAATGGCGGTGACGGCGGCATGCGGCGTTTGTTGGAAAGTCTGTCGCTTCTCCCATGAAGACCGATGACGCCGACGGCGATGACAATGATGTCGTCTGTCGCTTGAGTGGTCCAGAGGCTTCACGCGGTCTGCGGGCGCCGCGGTTGAGGGAGGGAATCAGCGCCTAAGAGCCGTGGAAAGTCGTCGCTAGCACCGCTGCGTCAAAGGCGTGTTATCCTCCCAATCCAAGACACACACGCAGGCGCATTCAAGCTGAGATGTCAAACATGGAACGGAGGAGCCATGCATTGCAGTGCAGTGCAGCGCAGCGCAACTCGTAGTCGAGAAGCGGCGTGGGTGCCACCCGGTTGGTATCGCGAGGCGGGTATTGGAGGAGACTGGAGTGATGCGAGAAAATTGTGAGGAATCGATTTGACTGGGCAGACCGGACTACGTGCGATTGTCCCACACTACACTTCGTCTTTACCCCCCCCACCCCCCCGGGCTGTCAGCCCTCATCCGACAGGGGGGGGGGAGGGGGAAAGTGCAATGCAGGCCGGCGGTGGGTACAAGCCTGCAGGCCACATGGTCCACCAACACCAAAGTACCTTTTCTTGCAGGATGCGGAGTTGGTTGGCACCTTATGGAATCAGAGCGCTAGAAGTAGAGCGCTCCGTACAGCGCTGCAGAGTAAGAATAACGAGACAACTCACTGATGCCAGCCCTTCTCTTTCACTGCCACCTTTCCCAACACCACATCACACCCCAGCATCCCATCTTTCATACGTAAGGTAATATTAAGGTACGTCGTATACTTAGTAGCTACCCTTCGGTCCCGAGTCTTCGTCCGAAAACCTGGGCTCAAGGGACAAGGGTCTTGGGTACCGCCTCTCGACGTCAGTCGTTGTTGGCTAGAGCTCAATGTCGGAGTGTCTCCGCCCCCAAATCTATGAAGGGTGGAGCGAGCGGTTCAAGTCGCTACCCGAAACTATCGCAATGACCAGCCCATGGCACCAACTCCGTCAGTAAGGTACTTGGAATTAAAGCGGCATCCCTTCATAAGCCGAAGTATTCTTGGAGAAACGCTCATCGCTGCAACAAGAGAAACTCCCTCAACACCCTACCTCTCTCCTCCCACCTTTCCTCCACACACTCCCCTCTGACCCCCTCCGATGACAAGCTAGAGCCCTGCCTTACAAGGCATATAGCTTACAGGGAACCACTCTTGGTAACCTTTATGTCTGAAAAGAGCGGGGTCTTTTCCACACTAAATAATAAATAAAAACTTAGCAGTAGTTACTAACTA
Organism: Colletotrichum neosansevieriae; assembly: GCA_036785495.1. Taxonomy (NCBI): domain Eukaryota; kingdom Fungi; phylum Ascomycota; class Sordariomycetes; order Glomerellales; family Glomerellaceae; genus Colletotrichum; species Colletotrichum neosansevieriae. The sequence goes on along the minus strand of JAVHLV010000068.1, from coordinate 1,248 downwards.
CTATAATAATTTAAAGTAAAACCTTAAACTAGAAGCTTAGAATAAGCTATAGAATACTATAAACCTTAATAGATATATTTTAATAAGTAATTTAAGGTTATAAAAATAATCTTTAAAATACTCTATTTAAGTATAGTAGTAAATCTATAGATATTTTCTATTAATCTAAAACTAAATTACTAAGATATCTTAATATCTATTTCTTATAGATATTTTTATTATAATAAATTGCTCTAAGTATTAAAAGAACTATTAGTATAATAAGCCTCTTTATATTACTCTATTTAAAAAGTAGAGATAGTTCTATTTCCTAATAATTAAAGTTATATAATAATAAAAATACCTTAAAAAGCAATAACTTTAACTAATTAATAAGATTAAAATAAGAATTAAAAATACTATATAGCTAGCCTCTAAGAATATAGCTAAAGTTAATTAGTTATATAATAAGTAGTATACTGAGTTTTTTAAAGCGCTAAAGAAGCAGATTATAAAGTAGGGAATAGGGTGAGGGTGCTGGATTATCAGGGGCAAGGACATGTACTTCCAGCTCTAAAACATTCCACACATTGGTGTTCCACAAATTGCAGGGAACCACTCAGAACTGGGAACTAGGCGGGCGAGACGGGAGAACTGAGAAATGGAGATAAGCGGCTTTGGTGGGATGAGGCGAGGGGGCGAGAAAAACCTATCCACATTACCAAAGGCAAATGCGAAGACCGGTGTGGGAACGAGAGAGACAGAGAGGGGAGTCAGGGGACACAGCTGATAGAATCTGAGGTAATCTTTCGCGATTCACCTGCGTCCAAGTCATGGATACGCTGCAGAAACCCCAGGACCTCGCGTCACTTTCATGTACCATAAGCGCACGCCCGCCCGAACCTCGAATATTGTATCCTATCAGGGTGAGTGGTAAGCTTCTTCTATATAGCTGTAGGCAGGTGGAACACCACAAGGGGAAGTACAGACGGAATACATTTGTTCCAAGCATCAACCAAATATTTGCGCGAGCCGGGCGACCAAGGAAGTAGTATATTTGGGGGGAAACACATTCTCCGACGGAGTTCGAATCCGACGTGTCGGGAATTGGGGTTGCTAGCCGCGTAGACTCGGTATGTCTCGAGGTTGTAGCTCAACCGACCATTGCCCCCTTACTTCACCTGACCCGACCACATAACCTGACCTGACCTGACCATTCCTATGGGTTAGGTGGGTTAGGGTTATTGGTTAGAATTAGTGGGGTGGGCG